>VMDO01020979.1:0-36329 GCA_007922755.1 Pedetes capensis
AACAAACTGGGATATTGCAGCATCTTAATTTTTACCTAAAGAAAAAAAGACCTTTTGATAGGTAAGTAGGAAAAAAATGTTAATAAAAGGAAATATATTGACTAAGTATAGTGAAGAAAAGTCAATCTAAGAATAAGCATTAAAAAACAATATATACATACATATATATTTTTACCTATGAAATTATTAAAATTTCAGAAATAATGATAAAGCCTAATGTTGATGGACACATTATCAAAGAGGCAATCTAATATATACAACTACTTATTCGGAAAGCCATTTTTCTTGTACCAACATTCTGAAAATACATATCCCCTTTCATTCAACAGTTCCAATTCTGAAAATCCTTTCTGAATGTTCCTATATGCTAAAATGCACTTATGCTTGAATTTATTTTTTTCAAAGTGGCACTTAAAATAACAAATTTGGAAATAATTTGGATGCTCAATAATTTAGAAGCTCACATAGTAACTTATTTCATGATGACATATTCAAATAATCAATACATATCATCTAACTTATAAAAATCATTATCATTGAATAGTATTTTAGATAAGATCCCACATTTATTAAAAATACAAAAAGCAGCTAGATGTGGTGGTGCATGCCTGGAATCTCGGCATTCATGAGGCTGAGGCATGAGGTTCATGAGTACTATGCCAGCCTGGTTTACATAGTAAGTTAGAGGCCAGCTTGGGGTACATAATGAGACCTTGTCCCCCCCAAAATAAGAAAAGAAATGTCAAAAGCAGAATGGAAAAGTGTTTAAATCATGATTGTATTGAAACGTTTAAGCTACCCAGACAAAATTATTTATCTCACATATTCTTCTAGTACACCAAAATGTCTAGTGTTGGCATTGGATGAGAAAAGTAAGCATAATTTTATTTTTACTTATGCAAATACCAAAAATAATGACAGAATTATTCTCTTTTATAGAAATCAATATATTTTGTATCAAATTATGGTGCTGGAGATGAATATTCAATATATCATGGACTCCTAAAAGAACCAATAGATCTGTCCTAGAAAAAGTGCAACCAGAGTGCTCCTTGGAAGCAAGGATGGCTAGACTGTGTATTGGCGTATTTTGTACATGTTGTCAGAAGTAACCAATCCTGGGAGAAGAACATCATGATTGGGAGAGTGCTGAATCAACAAAAATAAAAGGAAGACCCTCAACAAGATGGGTTGACACAGTGGCTGCATCAGTGGGCTTAAATATAAAAAAGATCATGTGCCTGGCACTGTGTCAGGGAGTGTTTTGCTCTGTTGATCATAGGGTCACTCAGTCAGACACAACTTGACAGCACCTAACAACTACAATTGTACTTAAGTTTGGTGTGTGGTGAGTCTATCTTAGATTCTGTCTTTCGTGTATTAATATATGTGGGCATTGCTTTAATTTGTATTAACTAGCAAGAAGTTCTGAATGAGAAAATAATGAAAATTTCGAATTAGTAATGAAGAAGCTGAGGACTCTTGTGATTTTTGAATAATATTAATAGCTAAAATGTGTTGAGACTTTTGAGCAAAGTTCTTTATGAACATTACCTCAGTGAATCTGCAGCTATAAGAGAGAGAGATTGTTATAATTTCCATCATATCAATGAGAATACTGAGCCAGAGAGAAATTAATTAACTTACACAGGTCCACAAAACTGGCTCCTGAAATAAATATCTATAATACATCAGAGGCATTCAGCTTTCACAGCCTAACTTCTATAAACTTTTTCATTTATATTTCTTCATGAATGACGTACTAACAGTTATCAACATTCCCTTTAAAGAGATTAATTTTCTTTGGTTAATTCCTGCACTTAGTGCCAAAACTGGGACTGCCAACAATATCTCCTGACTTCTGGTTCTATACTTTCCTCACTTAGGTCTGATGAGCCATAGAAGCTCTCTTGCAGACGAAGATAAATACTGCCACACTGCACAGCTGGCACTTGAAAATGTCACTGCTGATTAGATATTTTTAGTCATTTAATTTTTGATCTGTAAGCTGGATTCAGTTCTCCTTCATGACTGACATATATTGTTCATGTCTTTTTCTTCTGTCCACATGTTTCTTTGGGTATTCATTGAAAGAAAAATGACATATTATTTTAAATTACTTATCACTTCCAGAAGCAAAGCAATTGGAATAAAGGTATAAACTTTCTCACACACACAAAAAAATTGCTTTAGTTAACACATCCTAAGTTAATTTTGTGAGATGCCCATTACAAAGTTAAAATAAGACGAACATTAAATTTGAATTCCAAATATCAATGTGGAATAAAAACACTATAATTTAACAACATAGGAAATTATGAAGCATCTCCCTGAAATCTTTCAAAGGAACATTGTGTTTTTAACAAACATTTGATACGAAAGAGCATTATTTGGATTTAAATTTATTAACAAGGAAAAATAACTAATTTCAATTCCCTAATCTTAAATTTGGTACACATCATACTATGAAACAAAATACTTCTATGAAGATATATGATTAAAGAAGTTGAAAAAAAACTAAATACAATTTTTGCCTCTTGAGCTAAATTTTGCTTTTTATCACAATGTAGATTTTCAAATGAATTGTTTTGTAGAGCACTATAATCAATACATTTTTAGAAGATATTTAACTATAAGAAATGCTTCTCTCAGCTAATCATCTTCATTTTTACATGTAATTTTTAATTATCAGTATTATTATTAATATAATCATTATTATTATTCCAGTGCTGGAGATCAGACCTTGTGCATACTAAGCATGTACTCTACCACTGAGTTACATTCTCATCCCAGACTTTGTTATTAATATTTTTTTCTTTGAAGTTCTGGGAGTTGAACCTAGGGCCTTGTGAATACTTCACAAGCATTTTATCACTGAACTGCACCCTCAGCCCATTTTTAATTATTTTTTTTATTTTGATACAGGGTCTTGCTAAATTACACAGACTGTTTCTGGTCTCAAATTTGTAATCCTCCTGCCTCCCCTTCTCGAGTTGCTGGTATTACAGGCATGTGTCACTGAGCCTCGCCCCTTAAATTATCTTTAAGATAATGAACTAATTAACATTTGTCAGAAACAAGTCAAATGATATCTATACATAGAATATAAAATCTGTTAGTAACTTGATATCAGAAAAAAGTACCTTATATACTGCCATATATATATTTGAACCTATTTTCATAGATATATAAAAATACATTTCATAATACACAGTAGACTCTTAATTAAGAATGCATGTTCATTATCTATTTTAATCTTCATAAAAATCACAAAATCACTGTGAGCTAGGGATTATGATGTTCCACTTTACAAACGGATATATGGAAATTTTAGATTTTAAAAGGAAAATGAGAACTCATTAAAACTGTGGTCCACAAAACTTGTTGTTGTTGTTGTTAGGTGCCGTCGAGTCGGTATCCGACTCATAGCGACCCTCATAGGGTTTTCAATGGCTGACTATTTCGGGATTGCCTTGGGAGTGGATTGCCAGGTCCTTCTCCCATTTTTGCGGTGCTGGGAATTGAACTCCAGACCTCAGAGACTGCAGCACAGCGCTCTACCAACTGAGCTAAATCCAGATAACCTGAATTCTAATGCTAATTCTGCTTATTACTAACTGTACTTCATCAATGCTAGGTGTGGTCAAGTTGGGTCTGACTCATAGCTATTCAATGTGCAACAAAACAAAACACTCTGTAACACTATGCCATGCCCAGCACTATGTTGGTGCTTCTCTGCTAACTCATAGGATTTTCAATGGCAGATTGATTTTTGGGAGTGGGTTGCCAGGTCCCTCTCCCAAGCCTACAGCACCTCGTGTTTCCAGGCATCTCCCATCCAATACTAACCAGGCCCAACCCTGCTTAGCTTCCAAGATCTGAAGGGATTGGATGCCACAGGGCCACAATAGATGCACAGAGTTTAGTTTTTATTTTTCCATCTCTATTGGTTGGACATTTTAGTTGATTTTTTTCACTTTTGTGCAAACTGTGCCATAGGAAATATAAATGTAGATGTACACACCCATATGAATCTCTTCACACATGGATAATCTAAATATATTTTATAAATTTCTAAGGTGTAATTTCTAAATCAACAACCACGAACATTTAAAATTTATGAATATTTACTCACTATGATAATCAACACCAATGTGTGTTCTCTCCTACAAGTAATGTTTATTTCCTTGTGCTGTCACTAGTTTTAGACTTATTCATTTGTCCATTAATTTAACAAAAGTCACTTGCTAGTTGTTATGTTCTAATTTTGTAGGAACTAGAGACACTTACGCCCAGTTCATGGAAGTTAAGACATTAAATATCTAACTGGACATTGGAAAGATGCCCAACCAGAAGGATGTCATTATTCTACAACAAATGAACCAACAGTGAGAACAAATAAATTAAAGCCAGGTGCTGTGGAGTTTGAGACCAGAGGCAACCCGCACAATTTAGCAAGACTCTGTCTCAAAAACAAAAAAGAATGAAATAAAAGGCTAGGGATGCAGCTCAGTAGTAGGACACTTTCTTAGCATGTGAGATGCCCTGGATTCAACTTCCCACTGCTACTAAAGAAATAATAATTAATAAAAACTTAAAATAAGTGAAATATTTAAACATAATCTTTATAAAATATATTTTATAAGATTTTGATAACTAAAATCTCAACTAAAGAAAGGGCAGAGAATCTAAGTTATAAGTCATTCAACATCTCCTTTTACTTTAGATAGTAAATTATCTGAAACACTTCAATGAAAATTTATATAATGAGCAGGTAAAAATTTTAAAAATTATCATGCATCCTGAAATTTTAAAAAATGGCATCTTTTAAATGTTTTCAAAATGGCTTGATCTATGACTTCATAAGCTCTCATTTCAGTGGCTGGATTTACAGTGTGGAGCAGGGGGCTGGGGTGAGATGCTCTAAACTTTCTCAATGCAATGTCTGAATACATGCTTCAGCTTATATCTAGTAAGTACCTATCCCAGAGAGTACTGTCTCTTCTCTTCCAGCTCCTCCTGTCCCCTTACCAAAAGTCACTTACATCTAATTAAATATGTGCAAAGTCTTGCCTTTTAAATCACACAGAAACCAAACTAGATCCCATGGCCATTTCTCTTTAGCACAAGTAATTACATACTTCCATTGCCCTCTGACTCCAGCAGGGCTCAGGGCAGTTCACTGTGGAAATGAGCCTCATTAATTCCCATTTCTGCAGTTCAGTCCTAAAACTGTGGGGAGGTAACATTGTTTTTCTCATTCTTAACTAAAGCAACTGATACAGAGTCTTCAATTTATTTCCCCATCTAGATGATCCACTATTGCCACAATAAATCAGTTAGGGAAACATTCATCAATTTTATTCAGCACCACCACCTAATCTTGTAACTATCCCCAGACAAATGGATTCTTATTCCCTTTGGCTTCAAAATTTAGGAGAATTACTTCTCAGTTCTTGCTTTAGTCTTCTCCTATACTACACTGAACATTAGGTATTTAGAATAAGGTCCCCTGAGATACTCTTGCCGGGGAAATGTTTAGTGATGTTACAAAAGTAGTTAAATTTGATTCATTTTATCTCACTGCATTTTACATATCAGTGCTGTCCAGTAGAAATATAAATATATCAGCACCATTGTTTCTTTACTATTTCAAAGGAATTCCTAAGGTAGAGTGCATGACATATGTAAGAGACAGAAAATAAAAGTTTATTTAGAGCTAAAACTGACAGTAGCTATTCCTACATTCAAAAGTTATATAATACATTTTAGAGGGCAAATAAATCTTTATACCAGTCCTGCCCCTTAGAAAATCTTAGCAGGAAGTCATAAAAAATGAAGTTTCAAATGGATGCCTCTTTGTTAAGCAGAACATAGAAAGAAATTTGGTTCTTGTGCATAGACCCAGTTAAATGTGGGGGCTAGATTTGGAGAAGGATGTCTTGTTCAGCACTAAAATATTCATTTGTGGTTAGTTTGCCTGATTTAGGTAGAATGAGGATAACTATTACATCTTGGGAATAGACGCTATTGCTATAGCTAGAGGGTAAAACATATTTTGGCAAATATGTCCAGTGAGATTCTCAGAACTACATCTCTTAGCTTTTTCCTCCTTTGCATTATTAAATAATAATAGTAACTTTTCTCACCACTCATAAGTAAAAATTAGTCCATATTTGCTTCATTTTACTTTAATACTTTACTCATATTAGTATATCTCTGTACACAGTCTGGCACTTTTCTTCCTGCCCTTAACCTTGCTCCTTTTTCTGGCCTTATTTTCAAGCATTTTTCTTTAGCCAATGAAAACTGTGGCTTTACCAATGACTGCTCACTACAACATTGTTTTAAATATAAAATCATAATCTATCACACGGACTGTTTTAAGTTTTCTCTTATATTGCTTTAAAAATGCAACCTTAGAGAAATTATCCATCTGGGCATAAGTGACATATTTTCATAAAAACAACCTTATGTGTGTTGTTGCCTTTGCTTTCATAACTTTTTGCTTAAGGTGAATACCAGCTCAAATCTAGGGCTACTTTGCCTCATAATAGCCTCACTGCTGTCTTCAACCTCATCTTCTCTATATGATTTTTAATTTCTGCCTTTTATGATTGTTATCTTTAGCTCTGCTTTTAACATAGAAAGCATAGAGAAGCAACAGTCCAATAAAAATAATTAAATAAATAATAAATTCTCTTATTTTCTATTTCTTCAGTTTCACATTTTCCCTGTGGTGGCTTACCAACCATAAGACAAATCTTTGAGATCCACCAAACCTGGCAAACTCTACAAGCAGGTTAATTTCAGGGAGATCTTACCAAGTTTCATAGCACAGTAGAGCAACTAGGGAATTTAAGCTTTCTTAGTAGCTTATCTTGGAACACACAACAGTGTGTAAGATTCACATTTCCTACAGCCATAGCCCCTGACATCTGATCTTGTCAGATCTCAGAATCTAAACAGAGTAGGGCCTGGCTAGTACTTGGACGGGAGACCACCCGGGGAACACCAGGTGCTGTAGGCTTGGGAGAAGGACCCCGAAACCCACTCCCCCCAAAAAATATCCTCCATTGAAAACCCTGTGAATAGCATAGAAACATTAACAACACTGTTTCACCTGTTGTACGTAGGGTGGTTATGAGTCAGACACCAACTCAACAGGACCCAACAGCAATAAACGGAAGCCTCAGCTAGCAGTGTGTCCTGATCAGTCCTTTCCCTGTTCATCTCAGTTCTACTACATAGGACCATCTAACAGTCTCCTCTTTGGTTTTGTACTTCTCCAGACGTTTCTTTGGAAAAGACTCCATTCCTTCCTGCTCTAACTTTTGTTTTACCATGTCACATGGAGGCTGTCTTATATCTGCCATCTTAAACCAAAAGTTGAGTCTGTGTAATTTTTTTAAATGTCTATAAGACCATTTCAACTGATAGCCATAGTTTGAAAATATGGCTATAGCTTATAAACCTGGTAGAAAATATGCTCAGTTTTCAAATATGTACTTCTTCAACTTTAAAGCAACTGTTTACAAAATATTATTGAATCAAAATGAATTTCAACAACCACCATAAAACCATTCATACCAATCCACTTCCCACATGCACAAAGTATTATCAGACTTTTTTGAAATTTTTAGTGAGCATAGGTCACATAAAATATTAACTCATTGTCATTTGTATTTTCATTCCCCTAATTTATGACAGCCTGCAGCCATAGCCCTGTGGCATCCAATCCTGTCAGATCTTGGAAGCTAAGCAGGGCCGGGCCTGGTTAGTACCTGGATGGGAGACCACCCGGGAAAACCAGAAGTTGTAGGCTTGGGAGAAGGACCTGGCAACCCCCTCCCAAAAATCAATCTGCCATTGAAAACCCTGTGAACAGCAGAGAAGCACTGACAATAGTGTTTCCCCTGTTGTACAGAGGGTCGCTATGAGTCGGATACCAACTCAACGGCACCTAACAACAACAACAACAATTTATGACAGGATGAACACCATTTCACTTCTTTGAAATGTTATTTGTCCTTTTAATGGGATTTCCAATAGCATTGCTTTACATTTTGATTGGTAATAAAACAATATATACTTGATATTAATTCTATACTAATTGGATGTGTCTCTCCTTGTCTTATCTCAGTTTAGGTTTTCTTTTCACATTTGTTACTGAATCTTTTTTTATTAATACATATTAGCAGTACAGAGTAGTAAGGCTTTTGCTATTTCTCTTGTACACTTATATCATTTTTGGTTACATTTATATCAGCTTACATAATTTATGAAACCCTTTGATCAATATATGTGGTAAAAATTATATGCAATTATGAGTTATATTCTCATTTTTTTCCGTGTGTTCATGGAGTTACATCATGTAACTTGACACTGTCCTCATCCCCTTTTTAAACCCTCTGTATTATTTCCACTTCCTACCTTTCCTTCTACAATCTTTACTCCCTTGCATTCTTTGTACTATACTTATATTTCCCTTCTTAGGTTTTTAGTTCCTTTAAGTTAGATTTAGCTTCCAAATACGAATGAAAACATGGTATTTCTCTTTGGGGGCCTGGGCTTATTCACTCAGGTTGATAGTCTCTAGTTCTATCCAGTTTGCTGCAAATGACACTATTTCATTTTTCATTGCTGAGTAATATTCCGTTTTGTATGTATACCACAACCTTTTTATCCATTCCTCTATTGATGGACATCTTGGTTGATTTCATATCCTTGAGATTATAAGAGTGCTGTATTAAATATAGAAATGCAGGTGTCCTTGGGGTTATGGTGACTAATCATCCTTTGGGTATATTCCTGGGAGTCATATAGCTGGGTCATATGGCTGATCTATTCTTAGTTTTATAAGATATTTCTATATTCATTTCCAAACTGGTTGAACTACTTTACAATCCCACAGCAATATAAAAGTGTTCCATTTTCTCTGCATCTTCACCAGCATTTGTTATTTGTTTCATTGATTTTGGCCATTCTTCCTGGAGTAAAATGGAATCTCAGTGTTATTTTATTTGCCTTTTCCTAATGTCAAGGGATATTTGGCATTTTTTTCATATGTTTTTTGGCCCTACAAACATCAACCTTTAAGAACCATCTTTTCATTTCCTTTATCCAAGCATGTATTGGGTTATTAGTTGTCTTAGTATTTTTCTTCTTACATTTTTTTGTATATTCTTGAAATTAGTCCTCTGTCTGATGTGTGTGAGGCAAGGAGTTCCTCCCACTCCATAGGCTATCTGTTAACTCTGTTGATTGTTTCCTTTGCTGTACAGAAGCTTTTTAATTTTCCATAATCCCATCTGTTAATTTTGATGCCATGTCTTGGGCAGTTGGAATCATGTTAAGGAAATACTCTCCCCTGCCTATGTGCTGGAGCATGTTTCCTAACTTCTTTTCTAGTAGTTTTAAGGTTTCTGGTTTTAAGTTGAGGTCTCTTGTCCACTTTGAATTGATTCTCCTATACATTATGATTTACGGGTCTATTTTCAATTTTTGGCAAATGGAGATCCAATTTTCCCAGCACCATTTGTTGATAAGGCTATGTTTTCTCCATTGAACATTCAAAGCCCCTTTGTCAAAAATCAGGTGAATGTATATTTGTGGGTGTATTGCTGGGTCTTTGTTTCTGTTCCATTGATCTTCAAACCTATTTTTGTGCCAGTACAAAGCTGGTTTTGCCACTAAACCTCTGTAATTTAGTCTGATGTCAAGGATAGTGATTCTGCTTATGCTGTTTTTGCAGCTTAAGGTTGTGTTGGCTATATGTGATCTTTGTGCTTCCATATAAATTTTAGGATTGTTTTTTCTACTTCTGCAAATTCTGTCATTGGAATTTTGATGGGGAGTTCATTAAATCTGTAAATTGATTTCAGTAATATAGCCATCTTTACTTTATTAGTTTTCTCAATCCATGAGCAAGACAGATCCTTCCTTCTTCTGGTATTCTTTGCAATTTCCTTCTTTAGTGTTTTGAAATTTTTCTTGTAGAGATATTCAGAGTCTTTGATTAGATTGATACCTAAATATTTAATTTTTAAGTGGGCTATTATAAATGGAATTGTAGCATTAAATACATTTTCTTCCCATTCACTATTGGTGTAAAGGAAGGCTACTGATTTCTGCATGTTAATTTTGTATCCTGCTACCTTGTTGAAGGCATTAATTAGCTGTAAGAATTTTCTAAGCCAGGCCTGTATTCCCAGCAGTTCAGGAGGCAGAGACAGGAGGATCGCAAGTTCGAGACCAGAGGCAGTCTGTGTAACTTAGCAAGACCCTATCTCAAAAAGAAAAAAAAAATGGGTTAAGGGTGCAGCTCAGTGGCCCAGCACTTGCAGAGCATGCAACCTCAAGGCCCTGGGTTCAACCCCCAGTACCCCCAAAAAAAAGAAAAAAAAAAAGAATTTTCTAGAGGAATTTTTGTGGTTCTTTATGTAAAGGACCATGTCATCTGCAAATAGGGATAGTTTGATATCTTCTTTGCCTATTTGTACCCCTTTGATTCATTTTCTTGCCTGATTGGCAATGGTTATGACCTCTGTCAAAATACTGAATAACAGAGGAGAGAGTGGACATTCTTGTCTTGTTCCTGATCTTAGGGGAAATGGTTTCAATTTTTCCCAATTTAGTATGATATTAACTATAGGTTTGTCATAAATGGCCTTTATGATGTTGAGGTATTTCCCAGTCATGTCTTTCTTCTCCAGTGCTTTTATTATGAAAGAATGTTGCACTTTGTTAAAGGCATTCTCAGCATCAATGAGATGATCATATGATTTCTGTCTGCATGCCTCTTGGTATGTCGAATTAGATTACTTGATTTTAGTATGTTGAACTAGTCTTGCATCTGTGGAATGAAGTTCTGTTGATCACAGCGTGTGATTTTTTTTATGTATTGCAGAACTCAGTTTGCCAGAATTTTACTAAGGATTTTTTACATTTATGTCTATCAGGGGAAATTGTCTATAATTCTCTTTCTTCAAAGTATCCTTCTCTAGATTTGGTATCAACATAATGCTGGCTTCATAGAATGAGTTTTGAAGTGCCCCTTCTTTTTCTATTTCATGAACTAGTTTGAAGAGAACAGGTATTAATTCTTCTTTGAAGATTTGATAGAATTCTGTTGTGAATCCATTGGGACCTGGGCTTTTCTTTCTTGGGAAACTTTTTATTACTATCTCTATTTCAGTGAATGTCATGGGTCTATTTGAATTGCTTTTGTGCTCTGGGCTTAATTTTGGTAGTTCATATGTGTGAATTGGAACTTTTTCAATTCAGTCAGTGATTACAAAACCAAGGCCTCTGAAATTTTGTGTGCAAATTTCTCACTGACTTTTCTATAGTTCCATTAACAGAAGCTGCTACTTATCTGCATAACCAATCTTCAACTCATACCCTACCATTTTCAATATTCCAGAAAATTGTAGCCATCTTTTATTCTCTTGTCACTTTCCTCTGTTCCTCTTTCACAAGTTTATTTTGCTATTTATTGGGCTTTTTTAAAAATTTTATTTCAGTTTTAACTTGGGACATAGGCAAGTGTGTGTGTCTGGTCTTTCATCTTGAACTAGATGACACATAAGCAATGTAGCTTTAAATCTTCTTTATCAGGGGCTAATGAACACAATTATGTTTGCTTAAAATATGGGATGGGTGTTTACTTATTGATCATTCAACAAATACTGAGCATCTTGAAGAGTATTGTTGAGAAACTGTGGTCAGAATCAAAAGAAAACAGGAAAAAGCAAGGTCAGATTTGGCAAGGTAAGCAATAGCTTTATATGTTGCCAAGGGTGAAAAGTACACATTGCTACAAGATATGTAAGCAAGGATAAAAATTCTAAAGTGATTCTGTCCTTGTATTATAATCTGCGGGATCTCATCAGTCTGAGTCCATATTATTTACATTTACAATCTTCTATCTCTTCTCTACCCCATATGTCTGTCAGTTTGGCACACTGTGGGGAATTGTGTGTTGTGGGGAGGCTGAAAGCTATGCCACCAGTGTCTCATATACCAGCAGGGTGACAGCTGGTGAACAGGTTTCAGCTGGGCTTCCAGACTAAGACAGACTAGGGAGTAGGCACTGGTGAACCACTCCTGAAACAACTAGCCACTGAAAACTCTATGGATAGCAAAGAAACACTCTCAGATATAGTGCCAGAAAATGAGCCCCCCGGGTTGGAAGGCACTCAAAAGAATATTGGGGAAGAGTTGCCTCCTCAAAATGGAGCCTACCATGATGACATAAATGGAGTAAGGCTCTAGGGACCTCCATCTACTGATGTGGCATGACTCAAATTGAGGAGAAACAAGTGCAGACATCCATTAATAATTGGAACATGGAATGTATGTAGTATGAATCTAGGAAAATTAGAAATCATTAAAAGAGAAATGAAGTGCATAAACATTGACATTCTAGACATCAGTAAGATAAAATGGACAGGCATGGGCCATTTTGAGTCAGATAATCATATGGTCTACTATGCTGGGAATGACAAACTAAAGAGAAATGAGGTTGCATTCATCATCAAAAAAGACATCTCAAATCTGTCCTGAAATACAATGTTGTCAGTGACAGAATGATATCCATATGTCTACAAGGAAGGTCAGTTAAGATGACTATTATTCAAATTTATGCACCCACCTCTAAGGCCACAAATGAAGAAAGGGAAAATTTCTGACAGATTCTGCAATCTGAAATAGATCAAACATTCAATCAGGATGTACTGATAATTACTGGTGACTAGAATGCAACAGTTGGAAACAAGAAGGCTCAGTAGTTGGAAAATATGGTCTTGGTGACAGAAATGAAGCTGGAGATCATATGATAGAATTTTGTCATACCAAGGACCTTTTCATTGCAAATACATTTTTCAACAATATAAACAGTAACTATACACATAGACTTCACCAGATGGAACATACAGAAATCAAATTGACTACATATGTGGAAAGAGATGTTAGAAAAACTCAAAAGTCAAAACAAGACCAGGATTAGAACATCAACTTCTCATATGCAAATCTAATCTCAAACTGAAGAAAATTAGAACAAGTGTAGGAGAGCCAAGGTATGGCCTTGATTATGTCCCACCTGCATTCAGAGACCACCTCAAGAACAGGTTTAATGGATTAGACACAAATGATAAGAGAACAGATGAGTTGTGGCATGACATAAAAGATATCATTCAAGAAGAAATCAAAAAGTTATTTAAAGAAATAAGAAAAAGCTGGGCACGGTGGCGCACACCTGTAATCCCAGCAGCTGGGGAGTTTGAGGCAGGAGTATCGCAAGTTCAAGACCAGAGGCAGTCTGTGTAACTTAATGAGACACTGTCTCAAAAAGTAAAAAATGGACTGGGAGTGCAGCTCAGTGGTACAGCACTTGCAGAGCATGCAAGCATGAGGCCGTGGGTCCAACACCCAGTACCACACACACAAAAAAAAAAAAAATAAAAAGAAAGAAAGAAAGAAAGAAGTAAAAAAGAAAAGACCAAAGTATATGTCAAAAAGAGATGCAGGAACTTGCCCTTGAACATGGAGCAGCTAAAGTAAAAGAAGACATGATGAAGTTAAGGATCTAAACAGAAGATTTCAAAAGGCAGCTCAAGAAAACAAAAACAAATATTATAATGACATTTGCAAAGAGCTGGAGGCAGAAAACCAAAAGGGAAAAACAAGCACTGTGTTTCTCAAACTCAAGGAAGTGAAGAAAAAATTCAGGCCTCAAGTGGCAATAGTGAAACATTCTAGAGGGAAATTATTAAACAATGCAGGAAACATCAAAAGAAGATGGAAGGAACACACAGAGTTGTTACGCAAAAAATAATTGGTAGATGACCAACCATTTCAAGAGGTTGCATATGAAGAGGAACCAATGGTATTGAAAGACAAAGTGGAAGCTGCCTTGAAATAACTGGTGAAGCACGAGTCTCCAGGAATTGATAGAATACCAACAGAGATGTTTCAACAAACAGATGTAGCACTGGAGGTGTTAACATGTTTAACCAACAGATTTAGAAAACAGCTACTTGGCCAACTGACTGGAAGAGATCCATATTCGTGCCTATTTCCAAAAAAGGGGATCCAACTGAATGTGGAAACTATCAGATGATATCATTAATATCACACACAAGAAAAACTTTACTAAAGATCATTCAAAAGAAACTGCAGCAGTATACAGACAGGGAAATGAGAGAAAATAAAGAGGGATTCAGAAGAGGGTGGTGAACTAGGGACATCATTGCTGATATCAGGTGGATATTGGCCAAAAGCAGAGACTTTCAGAAAGATGTCTATCTATGTTTTATTTACTATGCAAAGGCATTTGACTGTGTGGATCATAACAAATTATGGATAACACTTCAGAAAATGGCAATACCACAGCACCTAATTGTACTCATGAGGAATCTGTATGTGAACCAGGAGGCAATTGTTCAAATAGAACAAGGAAACACTGACTGGTTTAAAGTTGAGAAAGGTGTGCATCAGGGCTGTATACTTTCACCCTATCTCTTCAATTTATATGTTGAGCAAATAATCTGAGAAGCTGGAATGAGGAAGAATGCAGCATAAGGATTGAGGAAGACTCACTAACCAACTACATTATACATATAATACAACTCTACTTGCTGAAAGTGAAGATGATTTAGAACATTTACTGATGAAGATCTAAGATCATAGCCTTCAGTATGGGTTGCAAGTAAACATCAACAAAAAAAAATCCTTTTGGCTGGGTCAGTATGCAATTTCACAATAAATGGAGAAAAGATTGAGGTTGTCCAAGATTTTTCTTTGCTTGGCTCTATAATCAACACCCGTGGAAGCAGCAGTCAAGAAATCAAAAGATGTACTGCTTTAGGAAAAGCTGTGGCAAAAGATCTCTTTAGAGTATTGAAAAGTAAAGATGTCACATTGAAGACGAAGGTGCGCCTGACTCATGCCATGGTATTTTCAGTCGCATCATATGGCTGTGAAAGCTGGACATTGAACAAGCGTGATAGGAAAAGAATTGATGCTTTTGAATTATGGTGCTGGATATGTCTATTGCATATACCTTGGACTGCCAAAAGAACCAAAAGATCTTTCTTAGAAGAAGTGCAACCAGAGTGCTTCTTGGAAGCAAAGAATGATCAGAGTTTGTCTTACATATTTCAGACATGTAGGGGAGAGGGACCAATCCCTGTTGAAAGACATCATGTTTGGGAGAGTTGCAGGTCAATGAAAAAAAATGAAACTGCACCAGATGGATTGACACAGTGTCTGCAACAATGGGCTTAAACATAAATAAGATCATGTGCCTTGCACAGAATCAGGAAGTGTTTTGATCAGCTGTATATAGGGTCACTATGAGTGGGACTCCACTGGACAGCACCTAACAACAATAACAACCTCTTCTGTCAACTCAAATTCAGTCTTTCTTAGTCTGCTGTCACAGTTTTGCTTAAGAAATTTAAAACAAAGACTAGGTCCTTTAGAATTGAAAATATTTGGCCACTGGTGTATACCTGAGTACTTTCAATTTTCTGTATTTTACTTTCTTAGTTCCATCTCCCTTAAAATATTTGAGCTAGCCAGGAATGGTGATTCATGCCCGTAATTCCAGTGACTCAGGAGATTGAGGCAGGAGGATTACAAGTTTCAGTCCAGAGGTAGCCTGTATAAGTTAGTGAGACCATGTCTCAAGATAAAAAGTTTAAAAAATATAAAAATGAAGCCTAGTTGTAATTCAGTGGTAGAGCACTTACAAAGTATGTGCAAAGTTTGGGGTTAAACACACCAGTATTGAAAAAAAAATTTTTGAGCTTTAACATATCACTGTGACTCTTCAATCTGATGACCCAATAACAAACCACAGTTTAAACACTGATTTTGGTGTGTACAGGAAATAAAAAAAAAATAATTAAGAACTGGCCCCTTTTAAAGAAGGGCTTATGGTGATACCATGAAAGAATCTGTGGTTCCTTAACTGCTTTAATAACATATTTTTAGGACAGTTGTATTCCTTTTGCTAAGCTCTGAACCTCAATTCCTTTCCAGGTATGAGATAATGAACTTAAGATGTTACACTAATGCTATTTAAACTTTCACTGAACTGGACATAATAGAATATAATTTTCTTCCAATCCTCAATTATAAATCCCAAAATATCCCCAATGATCAGCTCAGGGTAAGATAAGGAAAGGCTAAGAACATTTATCTCATAAATTTGAGCTTCAAAGGGTTATCTTGAACTCTTTCACTGTGACAGAAGTATCTAAGCAAAGGTCAGGTTCTCATTAAAGCTTATCTGAAGCCAGAGCTATATGTTATGGTTTATTGCCTCAAGTACCAATTAATACAGAATTAAGGAAATGAAAAACCAGTGATTTATACCTTCGTAGGAAAATCTTCATACTTCAGCATAATGTTAAAACATTAATTGTCATTTTAGTCATGTAGTGTTTTATTAGGCACTTAACTCTGTAGGTTTTATCAAAAGATATATAACATTCATTTTTAACAAAATGCAGAGCAGATTTGGGGAACATTTACTCAAAAGCTAATAAAGTAAAATCTTAGAGGTATTTTCTAACCAGCAAGTTAAACGTGAACATCAATTATTAATGAGGTTGAAATGCTTAATAATAGGGTACTGCAAAGAGGCTATAAAATTGCTAAAATATCACCATGATATCAAGAGAGATTGTCTTCTTACAAGGCATACAGAAAACAATAAACAGCACAGTGGTACACTACAGCATGAATGAATTTTGCTTGCAAAGCTGTTGATGGCTGGGAGAGAGGAAACAGAAGGAGGTTAAGAACTAGTGAAGGGCTTAGAGCCACATGCTTCCCCCATTTCATTGTTAATATTTTATGTAACCCAGAATCATTCTCACTCTCCTTGTAGATAAATGCTAACCAATGTTACTGACAGTCTCTTCAAATAATCTCAGGCACATTTTCTTGGTATATCAGCCATTAGCAGCCCTGTGAGAGTCTCTATGAGTTGGACCCAACTCAACAGCATCTAACAAACGGCAACATTAGTTTTGTGATTGGTTTATGCTCCATCCTCCCCAAACCCCTAACAAAAGACCCTCATACAGGCTAAATTCCTTACTTCTTTTCCCCTGGAGGTCTTTAAACTCTATCTTTGCCTCTAGAAAATGAAAGCCACCTTTCTTAATGCTTAACTGCATTGTAATGACTCAGCCTACAAATGAAATCAGCGAAAAAGTTAAAAGATAGATTCACTGTGAAAAGCAAACAAAGCTTTAGTAAAAAATTTAGCCTTGATAAATTGACTGTTCTTGGGATATGCACAGATAAAGATGGGTTTTTATGTTATTACTGTCATTGAAGAAACAAGTGAAGTCCTAAGCCTCTTAGGGTTTATGCCTAAAAAACTATTGCCCATTTTTGGAAATCCAGCTTTCTAAATACCTTTGCTTTAGCACTAGCAGGATGAGTGTACCTTGTCTTATTTAATAAGGGATATGTAGTTAAAAGCTGATGTCTTCTGCCCATTTCTTTATACAAAAGAAAATATGTTGCTGCAGTAGTTTGTTTGCCTGTATGACTACGCTGCACAGCTGCTTCTTGACTAAGCTCCAACTCTTGACTTTTCCATCCTGCTTTTTGTCAATGAACACAATAAATGCATTCTGCACTAAAGTGAAGTAAACAGGGTTACCTCAAATGTATCTAACACTTTTCTGTAGGAATTAACAACCTATTTCCTCAGCATTCAGACCATGTATTTTGTCTGGACACTCAGGGGTACATATTAACTATTCTGAATTTCATATACTCTGCAAAAATAAAAACATGTATATCAAAATATAAATATGTAATTATACATATATGTTAAGTACATACATGAATCAAAATATATAAATCAAATATATGCAATCAATGGAAAAATATATTCCATCATATTGCTTATAATAAATAACATAGATACACAAGCAATTTACCTCTAAACTTTCTAAAAATATGTCTTTCCACTTTGAAAAATCTTGTTTGTACCAATTGACTTTTTCACATTCAATATGAGAGAAATATTATTCTAGTTGAAACCAAAAAAATCTAGCATAAATAAACGTCATGTAAAGAACACGACACTTTTGTCCAAAACTCTGGTATTCAAGTTCTGCATCTGGTACTTATCAGTTCTCAATCAAATAATCTCATTTTCTTATTTTAACCTGTAAATTAGAAATGATAGTGCTTGTCAACATACTAGAAAAATTAGAATTAAGTAAATGCGTTTGTAAAATAATGATATTGACGATGATGACGATGGTGGTGATCTACTTTATTAAGTCAATACTTGGACATGTTTTTGTTAGGTGCCATTGAGTCACTGTCCAACTCATAGTGACCTGGCTATTCATATGATTTTCAATGGCTGTTATTTGGGGGGAGCAGGTTGCCGAGTCCTTCTCCCAAGCCTAAAGCAGCTGGTGTTTTCAGGTGGTCCCCCATCTAAGTAATATCCAGGCCCAACCCTGCTTAGCTTCCAAGATCTGATGGGATTGTATCCCACGTGGTATGGCTGCAGGCACTAGGACATAGTCCTGTCTAAAATTTTTGTTGTTTTTAACTTGGTACTGGCCCCAAAATAGGCCTGAAGACTAATGGAACAGAATTGAGGACCCAGAGATACACCAGCGCATCTATAGCCACCTTTTTCTGACAAAGGACCAAAGCAGGCAAATTGGAGAAAGGATAGCCTCTTCAACAAATGGTGCAGGAAAACTTGGATTTCCACCTGAAGAAAAATGAAAACAGACCCCCACCTTTCAACATGTATGAGAGTTAACTCAAAATGGACAAAAGACCTCAACATAAAACCAGAAACCTTAAAATTACTAGAAGAAAAGACAGGCAATATACTCCAACCTATAGGCATAGGGAAACATTTCCTTAATAAGATTCCAATGGTTTAGGAAATTGCAACAAGAAGAAATAAATGGGATTACATGTAATTAAAAAGCTTCTGTACAGCAAAGGAAACATTTAACAGAGTTAAGGAAGACCTCACTGAATAGGAGAAAATCTTCACATCCTACACATCTGACAGAGGACTAATTTCCAGAATTTAGAAATAACTCAAGACAGCAACTCCCAAGACAATAAATAAGCCAATACACAAGCGGGTAAAGGAATTGAATACAGTTCTCAAATGAAGAAGTTTGTAAGATCATGAAGCACATGGAAAAATGCTCAATATCCCTAGCCATAAAGGAAATGAAAATCAAAACATCTCTGAGATTCCACCTAATTCCAGTAAGAATGGCCAAGATCAATAGAACAAATAATAACAAAGCTGGTGAGGTTGTGGAGAAAATGGAACCCTCTTACACTGTTGGTGAGGCTATAAATTTGTTCAACCACTTTGGAAATCAATATGGAGATACCACGGAAAACTAAAAATAGAACTTCCATGTGACCCAGTTATACCACTACTGGGAAAAAATCCAAAGGGAGATGAGTCATCATACCACAGAGACACCTGCATCTCCATATTCAATGCCACACTTTTCACAATAGCAAGGATATGGAATCAACCAAAGTGCCCATCAACAGACGGATGGGGATAAACAAATTATGGTAATTATATATACAATGGAATACTACTCAGCAATTAAAAATGACTTAATGTCATTTTCAGCAAAATGAACAGAATTGGAGAACATCATCTAAAGTGAATGAACACAAGCCCCAAAAGAGAAATACCATATGTTCTCACGCATATGTGGGTGCTGAATCATACTTGCAGGAAGGAAAAAATCCTATACATAAATTGAAATATAAAAAATATACAATTAAACAGCATATAATGGACAATTTAAGGTGTGGAAAGAAAGAGGGAGGAATCTAGGAGAGAGAAGCAAAGATTGGAGAAGATGGGATGGGGAGGAGGGTCAATGTGGAGGGATGAAGGCGGAGAAGTCAATCTCAATGTAAAAGAGCACAACTTCGTGGGTATGTTGGAAAAATAGGGGAAGATATCCCAAATAAGTATCAGAGCTTAACAATAAACTTGTTATAAGGCTGCATAAACTTTGTGGGTCAATGAAAGTGTTGCTAGAAGTGATACAAAGGACCCATAATTGAAAAAGGCATTGCTATATTACAGAAAAGAAAATTTTGTTGTTTTTGCTTTCATTGTTTTTTCTTCTTGAACTATTCAAGTTTCTCCAGAAGAACAGGGCCAATTAAGATACATAATTATAAGAGAAGACTTGTTATATGTGTTTTACTTACATGCGCAGAGCCTGGGTAGTCCCACAATGACATCTGCAGACTGAAGAACCAACTGCTCAGTCCCAGAAGCTGGAAGCCTTAGAATAAGAGGGACCAATGAGGCAGCCTCAGTCCAAGACTAAAGGCCTGGAAGATCCCTTAAGAGTTATTAGTGTAAGGCCATATTCAAAGGCTGAAGAAGTTAAGAGTATGGTATATGCCCCATGATGGCAAGAACAAAATAATGCCCCCCCCCCTTTTTTTTTCAGGACCACTGAGCTGTGCCCTCAGCCCATTTTTTTTTTTTTTTTTTTTTTTTTTTACTTTTTGAGACAAGATCTCACTAAGTTACACAGACTCTCTCTGGTATCAAACTATCCTCCCATCTCTAACCTCCCTAGCCCCTGGGATTACAGGCGTGCGCCACTGTGCCCAGCCAAAATAATGCACTTTCTCAAGAAGAGTTGAACATGTGTGTGCTTGGAAGCTTTCCACTTCTTCCACTTTTGTTCCACCTAACCCCCAGCCTAGTGGTTACAGTTATCCACGTTCAGGATAGATCTTCCTCCCTCAGTTTGCTGACCTTTCAGTTTACATGTCAATCATCTCTGAAAACACCCGCATAGACACATTCAGAAATGTGCTTTACAGATTTTCTAGACTTCTCTGAATGCAGACAAGTTAACAAACAAGATTAACCATTATACTACAATAATTCCTTTGGGAGAAGGACCTGGTAACCCATTCCAAAAAACAATCTGCCATTGAAAACCCTATGAATAGCAGAGAAGCACTATCATTTTATACTGGGTCACTATGACTCGTCCGCACCTAACAACAACAACAACGTAATAATTTCTGTCTGAGAAAAAATTTTCAGGGTTAAAACTAATGGAATTTGTTAGATTAATGTACTAACAAAACATGTTGGTATCAATGTTTTCTCCTACTTTAGGTTGATGCAAATTTTCATGAATTTATGTTCACTTTGTCTCCAATTCCAACTTGAAAATCCCTATATTTTAATCATAGTTCTCTTTCTTCCAATCTCATTGTCATTTTAACTCTTGAAAAACTTGTTGTTGGACCTCTGTGAAATCTCCTATGGCTTAGATTTCTGCATAGGCTATTCTCTATTAACATTCTTTGGATTCCCCTGCCTCTGCATCTATGAAAAATCCTACCTCACTCTCTTGATCTGTCACTATTCCTTCAATTAGTTCCTCGTCCTAGGGCAAACCAACATCTCACTTTTCCCTATTCCTTTGGCTAAGCACTGCTAGAGAAATTGCTCAAAGGTGTTGACTTATTCTTTAACAAATTTAGTTTCTCCAGACTCCTTTGAGTCTTCAGAAATGTTTGACAATAATGCTTTGACTTATTTGGCCAGGACATAGACAAATAGAAATATTCTGTAATTTCCTCCCTTATAACTTTCAGTAAAACTTCTCAAATTCTTTTCTCCTTCTTTAAAAATGGAGTTATCACCCAGCTTGAAATATAGGCTTTTCAGCCATGCTTATTATGACAACACTTTCTTCACTCTGTAGTTCCTTGGCCTGCCAAATTTTCCTGTGTCATGTCTCTATATTTTTTCTTTTCTTTAGTTTTCCCTCTCATCCAGAAGTCATGCTCAAATAAATGTTAGCTTCACCTTACATCCCATCAAGCTATTGACTCCTTGACTCCTCATTCTTTTTTTTTATTATTAAAATCCTGAGATTCTGTTGTAAATGCAAATTGCTAGGGTTGTATAAAGATTGTGCCATTTTTAATGTTGATTAATTTTCTACCCTAGTTTCTTTTACCTCTCAGAGAATTACTCATTGATTCCTATAGCTTAGATTACAAAATGTATATGTAAATGGGTTTTGTCTCTTGAAAGTGTCATATCAATTAGTTTTCTACTAAAAATCTTTATTTAAATTTCCATGACCATCTTAAACTCAGAAGGTCCCAGAGTAAAATTTTGAATACCTTTCCCTGAAGGATTTAGCTCAGTTGGTTGGACCCTGCGCTGCAGTCTCTGAGGTCCCGAGTTCAATTCCCAGCACCGCAAAAATGGGAGAAGGACCTGGCAATCCACTCCCAAGGCAATCCAGAAACAGTCAGCCATTGAAAACCCTATGAGGGTCACTATGAGTCGGATACCGACTTGACGGCACCTAACCTAACATAACATTCCCTGAACCCACCTCTTTAATACCATTTTTTTTGCCACTGTTCTAAATTAGGCCCTATTCTTTTTCACCTACATCCTCAAACTGTTGAACCCCGAAAGATCTTTCAAGACCCAACTTTGTCACTTTTTCATTAATCACTTAATTCATTCATCATTATATTCAATTGCTCACTTGTATAGTTCTCATTCTGAACTACTATCAGGGATATGAATTGTTAATACAAATTTTAAACACAGTAGAAAATCAAATAGTTATACTTCCCTGGGTTAATCAAGTAAAGTTTAATGTATATAGTATTTTGACTTAAGATAGCTAAATTGTAACCATATATATATATATATATATATATATATATATATATATATATATATATATTCATCAATGGATTAATCCAACTGCTTGTTGTTGTTGTTAGGTGCCGACGAATCAGTATCTGACTCATAGCAACCCTGCGTACAACAGGCAAAACACTATTGTCAGTGCTTCTCTGCTGTTCACAGGGTTTTCAATGGTGTATTGATTTTTGGGAGTGGGTTGCTGGGTCCATCTCCTAAGCCTACAGCACCTGGAGTTCCGAGGCGGTCTCCCATCCAAGTACTAACCAGGCCGGACACTACTTAGTTTCCAAGATCTGAAGGGATCAGATGCCACAGGGCTATGGCTGCAGGCAATCTAACTGCTTAGAATTTCTTAAATATTGACTTTTGGGAACAATTTGAGATAAAAATAGAGATACATTTAGTTTACCTCTAGAATACAAGGAAAAGAAATAGAGTTAGGCTGTGGGGGTATAATAGCTAAGAAATTGCTTCAGAACTCACTATGGAAAGAGAAAGTTCTTATTTGGGGAATATCCAACATTGTGATATGGAGAGAAGCAACAAAGACAAAGACAATGATAGGCCTTATCAGTAATAGTTATTGAAAAAAGTCTGGTACACACCTATTACATTGTCAGATTTGAAGCCAATTTTTAAGGCAAGTTTCTCATCTTTGATATGGTAAATGCAGCTCAATTACCCACTGTCTTTCCATAAAGCACTTTTAGTTGTTGTTGTTGTTAGGTGCCATTGAGTGTGTCTGACTTATAAGGACCCTATGTACAACAGAATGAAACACTCCCCAACACTATGTCATGCCTGGCACTATTGTGCTTCTCTGCTATTCATAGGGCTTTCAATGGCTGATTGTTTCATGAATGGGCTGCTAGGTCCTTCTCCCATGTTTGTGCTATTGGGGTAGAACTCAGGGCCTCAGAGACAGCAGAGCAGCACTCTTATCATGTGAGCTAAAAACTCAGCCCCATGTAGCATTTAGTGGTAGTTAAAAAATATGTGTAAAATGATTTAATAATTTTAATCTTCTCTGTTTCTTATTTTTGTTCTATGAAAAATAAAGCAAATCTTCATTGTAACACTTTTCCAGAAACTGTCTTCAAATTTTGTATATTCAAAAAGTAATACTGAAAAGTAATATTTTTTCAAATCAATATATGGTGAAAACCTAGATTGTTAAGGAATATTTTTTAAATTCCATCTATCACTTCTCAACTGAATAAATATACATGTTTTACAGCCAAACAATTCCTTGAAATATAGAATAGCCATAGATATAATGATATAATCTATTTATATGACTATGATTTGTTATTAGGTACAAGCAACTTGGTTCCAACTCATAGCAACCCTCACATGATAGGATATGTTTGTTATTTCATTTTACTTTATTTTATTTTATTTTTGCAGTCCTAGGGGATTGAATCAGGGCTTTTCACATACTAGGCAAGTGCTTCACCACTAAGCTGCACTCTCAGCCCCTCTTTTTTTTATTTTGAGACAGAGTTGTGTAGGCTGCCTCTGGATTTGAACTTGCAATCCTCCTGCCTCAGCCTCTCAATTCACTGGAATTAAAGATGTGCACTGCTTCCCTAGGCTATTTAATAGTCTTTAGACAAAATAAAAAGTAAAATAGAGTGACTTTAAAGTAGGATGATGAGTCTCATTAAAATTGTTGCCAAGTGCCTATTCTATACAGTTGTTCTCCAAAAATTTACAACCTCTTGACTCTTTGTTTCTCTAATGCTCTTTATGTTCTCTCCATATTCTGATACTCTTCATAGTTTCTTGAAGTTATTCCAGTAGTCCATATCCCTCCTAAAGTATCATTGTTGTTGTTAGGTGCCATCAAGTCTGGTCCGACTCATAGCAACTCTCATAGGATTTTCAATGGCTGATTGGGGATTGCTTTGGAAGTGGATTGCCACATCTTTCTTCCATCTCTTAAAGGATGGACTCTATAACTAAACAAAATGTTTGAAATACTAAATATTTAAATCTTTATTGTCTCCATTTTTTTATGTTGGGATTTTTCAATGAACTTTGGTCTCTTCTCATAATACTCTCTCTTGGAAATTGCACCCATTTTCATAATTACATTTGTGCTGATAACTCCCAGGTCTACATCAGTTGTACTGATATTGTTGCCCTGTTTAAGAATTTAGTTCCTGTCATTTAACATGTCAGGCACTAAAGTAAACTGAACACATTGTGTATCCTTCAAAGTATTTTCTCTTGTTTTGTTTACCTATTTTCATGATAGAAATATAATCAATATATTAAGCTCTTCTTACTTTTCATAGTCAAATGCAATGACCAACAATTTCCAATCCTGGACTATAACTGTCTTTCTCATGGAATCTCCTAACTGGTTTTTATGCATCCAATACAATTTCACATGCCTGAGCCAATCTCCTAAAGCTGATTTTATGATATCACAGCGTTCTTCAAAATGGATTTTCCAATTAATAACATATTTACAGTGAGGAGAACATTAACTTTCAATTCTTTCCATAATATGCAGTCACAAAATATGGTTCCAACTTTATCTTAGACTACATAATAATCTTAACACAACTAGTAAAAATAATATAAGTGTTACTACTAATCATTAGTATCAGTAAAGTTTTCATTAAAAATCTATTATATGTATCTGGGCATGGTGGCACAGACCTGTAATCTCAGCGACTCGGGAGGCTAAGGCAGGAGGATCATAAGTTCAAGGGCAGAGTTAGCCTGCATAACACAGAGAGAACCTGTCTCAAGATTAAAAAAATTAAAAATAGGCTGGAGGTGCATCCCAGTGATGCAGCAAAGTATATGTGAGGCCCTGGGTTCAATCCTGAAGTACCAGGAAAAAAATCTATTTATACAGGTTGTACATAAGTCATATTGTACATTTGCACTCTGGAGAGGCAAAGAGGCTCCAATGTGTCATAGGAAGAGACAGGATATAAAGCAAGTCCTTCTGAAATCCATAACCATCCTATTTTCCTTCCTTCCTGTTGTCTCTCAAAACACATTTTAATCACCAAGTGTGCTGGGCTCTAATTTAAATTTCTCTGATATTTATTGACTACTAACTCAATCTTAATATTTCCACAGCTATCCTATCATTATTTTCATACAATTTATAATTCAGTCTTTCTAGTGTGAGTTTTAATAACTTGGTCTCTCTTTGCTCATGATTTCTCTCACTTTATGGAAATTCTGATTACTTTTTCAGGCTTAACCCGAATACCAATTACTTCATAAAGCCTTATAAAATTAAACTTGTTAAAATTAATGGTCTCTCTCTCTCTCTCTCTCTCTCTCTCTCTCTCTCTCTCTCTCTCCCCCTTTCTCTCTCTCCTCTTTCTTTCTTTTGGTTATTCATTGTTCAGTACCCTTATTATTGAAGAAAATGTATTCTACCTTTCTATCTATATACTGCCTGCAGCAGTAGCCCTGTGGCATCCGATCCCATCTGATCTTGGAATCTAAGCAGGGCCGGGCCTGGTTAGTACCTGGATGAGAGACCACCTGGGAACACCAGAAGCTGTAGGCTTGGGAGAGGGACCTGGCAACCCCCTCCCAAAAATCAATCTGCCATTGAAAACCCTATGAACAGCAGAGAAGCACTGACAATAGTGTTTCCCCTGTTGTACAGAGGGTCGCTATGAGTCAGATATACTGACTCGACAGCACCTAACAACAAAAAAAATCTATATACTACTTTTGCCATGCCTGGGAGAGGTGATATTTTCTTCATCCTTCTAGCCTATACCAAATATTCTTGATATAATATATGCTCAGCAAACGCCTATTGAACAAAGTTTAAATACTTGTTTTTAGAACTAGTTACACAACAAGAAACGGAGGATTAAGATGACAATATCAGGTAACTTTTTATTATTCAATGTACAATGTAGACCTGAGAGCCCTAAATGGAATACTCTCACAATCCTAGATTTCTTTTAAAGGCAATAGTAATTATGTACTTTGTGGTATAAGAGTTTGTTATCTCCCAGAGTCCAGGGAGAGGACTTGGATCTTTCATAACCCTTCTTTCCTTGGTTTTGAGAACCCTAAAGTAACCAATTAGTAGAGGCCAACTCACAGGGGAAAATTTTATTAGTTCAGTCCTTGGGACGAATGTTGCCCATGCCCCATAGTTTAGTTCATATTCTTTTAGAAAAAAAAGTATGTATATTTATTTGTTTGTTTGTTTATTTATTTATTTATTTATTCAGCTGGGATTTAGCTCAGTTGGTAGAGCACTGCACTGCAGTCTCTGAGGTCCTGAGTTCAATTCCCAGCACTGCAAAAGTGGGAGAAGGACCTGGCAATCCACTCCCAAGGCAATTCTGAAACACTCAGCCATTGAAAACCCTATGAGGGTCCCTATGAGTTGGATACTAACTTGATGGCACCTAACAACAACAACAACAACAAATGAATATTCATGAAAGATAAGCAACACTTTAAAAATATTAGTTATTCAGACCCAATATGCACTCATCATACATGAAAAGACATTGTAATATCTTTTTCTTAAATATTTTCTTGCTTTCAAGGTTAAGGTGGCAGCCCAGAATTTATGGACACAATTTTCCCTAGTGTAAAATGTTTGGAAATGGAAAATCACAACTGCAGCCATTAGTGAAAGCCACCCTTCTGCCTAAGTGGCACAACTGTGCCGACAAATATTACTGTATCAGGAAGCATTCATTTTTTCAGGAGGTTTGACTAATGGCTGTTCATTATTTTATTATCCTGTGAAATAGCCTAAAGTCTTTACTTTTCAATGGCAAATAAGTGGGTAATTTTAAAATGTACGAATGGAGTTCCTGCCATTTCTTTTCCTCCACAGGAAGAAAGCCATGTGGAAGCCTGTGCCAACACTTACTCTCCTGAAATGCCACTGGAAGGGATGGCAAATCAGAGCTGTCCCAGAAACAGAAACGCAGCTGCAAGTATTGTGTTTGGCCAAGTCCTGCCTCTTTATATGGCTGTTTCCTACATTCAGTTTTCTTCTGAATAGTGCTGATAAATTAGCATGGGGAGAGCATGTGCTGGATTTTGGGCAAGTGCCTTGAGGGCTTGGTGCCATAGCCTTCAGGAATCATCCTGTATGGGCCATTAAACAAATGACAAAGAAAGAAGCAAACAGTCCTTCTTAGCATAAATATCCCATGATTGATGACAGTCTTCTCTATTTATTTCTACCCACAATATTTCAAGTCTCTTCAAAGAGTCACATCCTGGTTTTCGTACAAATCACCAGAAAAACATTTCACGTTGTACATAATAATTTATCTGAAGTATAGTGTCTTTTCTCTTGTGCCTAAAACACTGGCATCCTTGGCATGCCCAGCATTGCCCTTTGCTGATTTGATTCCTTTGTTGATTTTAGCTATTAAACAACAATATCCCCCTTTTCTTATTTTCTAAATATTTAAATGGATTTAATAAAAGGCATGATTTAGTACAGTAAAGAAAGGAAGGGAAAACCACGCAGATTAAATTTACAATAAAGAAAGAGCAACTCAATATGCATAAGCTATCTTACTTCTAAAAACCAAGAGCCTCTTCAGCAAACAGCAGTCTAAGCAGTGTGGAGGTATCTGCCACACAATATAGTAGCAGCAGAATTGTGTTCCTGACACCTTATTCTCTAATTCCCAGCACATTCGGTGGATTACAAACTGTTTATGCATCATGCAGCCTTCCAGAGCCCTGTTTCTTTACAGTACTTACTCCTGCTGCTAAAAGGAAAATAGTCTCTGACAATCCTCTTTGGCTGCCAAAGCTGCTGCCTCTGAATGAACACATCCTGCTTCCAGGAGTCAAGCTGATCCCTGTGATCTCTGAATCCAACAGGAGCTCAAAAGAATTCTGCACGCCTCAAAGGGCAAAAATTGCTATTCGTTTAGGATTTACAGAGGAACCAGAGCTTCGTCACGTAAGAGCTGATGCTATCCTGCCTCCTGACTCAGAGGCTGCTGCTGAACCAGCTCAAAGTACAGATGAACCGGAAGGCCCCAATCTGCCTCTGACTCGGGCTCTCCTCCTGCATGACACAGTTCACACACAATAATGAGGCCATTGAATTTCCCTCTGGAGCTGAGAGCTGACTGTAAATGCTAAAGCTAAGTTGTTAAAATGATGGTGTCAGGGGACTTGCAAATGAATAAACTGTCATTCTAGTGTAACCCAATTTACCCTGTGTTCATACAGAATGGTTTTAGACACTTAGCATAAAGCCCTACTACGATGCTCCACAAAACATCTTTAGAACACCTTCCCAGAGGAAAATTGACAACTAAGATGACAGCTTAGAGAGGGATAAAAGAATCACAAGTGCATAGTATATTTTATGACACATTTCATGGAAGGATACAAAGATGTTAAAAAGCATATGACTTCACAATATCCATAAGGGATAAGGGGTAAATAGTCTTCATTAAAAAATAATAATAAAATAATACTGCATTGGATTATTATTCTACCATCCTTTTATTAAATACAAAAAGAAGAAAATGTCCTACTCTGAGCAAATGCCACAGGAAAATTAATTTCTTATAAATTTTACAAATACATTAACATCAAATTCCAAGAACCATTCTAGAACTAGGAAACATTATGAATACAATATATAAAAATATTCTAAACTGATTTAAAAACACTGAAATTATTTAATTATTTTGATACATTAAAATTTTTCAGGAACAGATATTTTAAGTGTGGAATTCATAAAATAGTTTTGATAATTTTTTTATAAATAGAATTTCAGTGGCTTTACATGTTTTGATTAAATTAAAGCACATTTATATAAGAGTTTCATAATAGATAAGTATCAGAAGTTAACTACATTTTATGAGTGTTATCAGTGATGTAGATTGTCTGATGGCATGAATACATGATTGACAGGGAAAAAGGGGATTATTAGTCAGAATTTTATAACATAAAGAAAAGATTTAAAGCAGGATATCTACACCTGGGAGTGTAGCTCAATGGTAGAGTGTTTGCCTCACATGCATAAGGCCCTGAGTTCTGCCCCCAGCAACACAGATAAATGAAGTAGAATGTTTTATTGCATTCCTGCTGTAATAACAAAATACCACAAACTGGTTAATTTAAAAACAGAAATTTACCTTTTTTTATAGTTCTGGAGGCTGGAAAGTCCAAGATCTAAATGCCCAAAGGGTTTGGCCTCTGGTGAGAGTCCAATCTTTGCTTCCAAGATGGCACTTTAAATTGGGCTTCTTCTGGAAGGGAGAAACCCTGTGTTCTCACATGGTAGAAGGGATAAAAGGGGCAAACTCTTTCCCTCAAACCTTTCATATGTCACTAATCCTATCTATGAATGTGGAGACTTCAGGCTCCATCATCTCCTAAAATGCTTACCTCTTAACAATGTTGCACTGGGGATTAAACATCAAAATGAATTTTCTAGAGGCAACACAAACATTCCAAACAATAGCCTAGAGACCGGTCACCCACATACACCTCTCAGCGTGTAGCACTGGAAAGCAGTAGAGTCTGATATTCTGGGAAGAACAACAAGAAAAATATTTTCCCCAATTCCTGTTATCTTTGTTTTCTCCCTTCAACCCTCCAAAAATCTGGGTGGACTTTGTAGGGATGTAGCTCATCTCTGTCCTCCTTTGTGTTAATTGATGGAGCTTGAAGGCTGGGGGCCAGAAACCTGTTAAAAACTTCTTCACTCATATTTATGGTGGTTGAGATTTTTCACTACAAATGACCTCATGTGACCTGGATTTCCATACTGGAATAGTGACTGGGTCTAAGAATCTGTGTTTGGAGAGAGTAACAGCCAGTTGGGAGAAATATTAGCTTTTATGACGTCACATTGGAAATCATGCAGCATCATTTCCAGGAATTCAGTATATCAAGGCAGCCACACAGACCAAATTTCAAGGAGAAGTAGAAATTTCATTTGATGGAGAATTGAAGAGTATGTGGCACCAAAGTAAATTGTTATGATCACTTTTGGAAAACACCAATATTCAATAGTGTAAAATATGTCTTAAGTATAGTGATACTTTGTTGTTAGGGGCATAGTGATACTAGACACTAAATATATTAAGTATACATTAAGTCTTTAATATTTAAAAATTCATGTAGTGTTCGTTAGTGATAAATATATTCAGATGGTACTAGCAATCAAAAAAGAAAACCATAACAAAAACACTAGAATTCAGTAACCAAGGCCTTTCTCTATCACTTGGAGTTTTGTTGTTGTTGTTTATTTATTTATTTTTTTTTTGTATAATTTCTTGACTACTCAAGGACTTATTTCTTCTTTGCCCTTCTATTTTAGATTACAGCATTGCATTAAAAATGACCAAAAGTATGAGATAAGAAACCGTTAAATTTATTTTGATTATTTAAAGTATTTAAAGTATTTTTGACCCTGATCACAAACAATAATCCAGAATAAGATTTTTAATTTCCTGGACAGAGTTACTGCTGGTGATGAATGAAGAAAGGGAAGAAATTTCTATTATTTTAAATTAATAAATCTGATGCTTTCCCCTCTGAAATATTATTAATGACAAGTTCAGAATCCACTGAATGTATGTCAAGTGGTATAGCTGCCATTTTTGAAGATCAGATGAATATGCATATGACCTGTACACTCTGATAGTTTCTCATACAAATGAATCTGAATAGCATTAAGTGTTATAGGTATTTTCACATTTAATTAACTTTAATTTCTCTCCTTGGTCATATTTTATTTAATCTATGCTTCAAAAGGCCAGTGTTTTTGACATGAAGAGCACTGATGTTGGAAAACAAGTTAAATAGGAAATAGTAAGATTTCTGCAAATTTGTCTCAGAAGAATCTTAACCAGATCTTAAACCATATTTAAAATTCTGTAAGACATGAAAGGTTCTGTAATATCTATAAACACAGGGGAAAAATTAGGATTCTGTCCATTTTTTAGTTTAAAAGGAGTAAGTCTACCCAGATTTACAATGTTTATTTGAGAAGTGCTAACCAAGAACTGGCCAGGAATTTAGCTCAATTGGTAGAGCGCTGCTCTGCACTTTCTAAGGTCCCAGATTCTATTCCCAGCACTGCAAAAATGGGAGGAGGACATGGCAATCCACTCCCAAGGCAATCCTGAAACAATCAGCCATTGAAAACCCTGTGAAAGTCACTATGAGTTGGACATTACTTGATGGCACTTAACAACAACAGAAAATTCAGGAGAAGGACCAGGCACCCCACTCCCAAAAATCAATCCACCACTGAAAACCCTATGAATAGCAGAGAGACACTGACAATAGTGTTTCACCTGTTAAGCATAGGGTGACTATGAGTCGGATACCTATTCGACGGTACCTAAGGAGGACAACAATCAAGAACTAAATCTTCATCATTTTTCACTTAGAAAAAAAGATATAAAAACATAACTACAAATATTATTTTAAAGCAAAATATTAGAATTGTAAAATAAGATCTGAGAGTATATATTTTGTTTTGAAACAAATGGTTAAATTCCAATCTACATTAATATTTAAAACCTGAGATAAAATATAATTTTTTACATTTATGTTTATAAATTAGATGTTAAGTGAAACATTTTGCATTATCTCTTAAATAAGAAAAAAGTTAAAATTATTTTGTGTTTATTATTAAAGATGGAGCCTGCAGCTGTATTGCTCTGGTGTCTGATTATAAGATTAAGGAAGTGAAGCAGGGTCGGACCTGGTTAAGTACTTGGATAGAGACTGCCTGGGAACACCACGTGCTGTAGGCTTGGGAGAAGAACCCAATAACCTACTCCCAAAAATCCATCTGCCATTGAAAACCCTGTGAAATGCAGAGAAGCATTGGCAATAATGTTTCATCTGTTGTACATAGGATCACTGAGTCAGACACCGACTTGATGGCACCTAACAACAACATTAAAGATGGAATTAAGCCTATACAGCATAATATTATTTCCTAAAACTAAAAACATTTCCTAAAATTATTTTTTTCACTTTTATTATATAGTAGATATGATTATTACAAGTTTTTTTTTTCAAATTTCTCAAAAGAGTTCCCAGAATTATCTCCATAATGTTCAAGGATGTCCAAAACATATTTGAGAACTATTTGAGTACAAATACTAAACTAATTTGACTTAAAGAATGGAATGTTGCTACAAATGCATTAATATGTTTGTTTAATAAACTTTGACAAACTCTGAAAATGTTTCCTTTTCTATCAGTTCAAACTTAAAAGATTGACCATTTAATTTCCAGGTCAAATATGCCCAGGAATTCTGGGTTCAGCTCAGTTGGTAGAGTGCTGCTCTGCATACATATTCTAAGGCCCTGGGTTTGATCCCCAGCACCACAAAAAATAGGAAAAGGAACTGGCAGCCCACTCCAGAAACAACCAGCCATCAAAATACCTTATGAATAGCACTGAAGCACTGACATAGTCCCAGGCATGGCACAGTGTGTTGGATTGTTCTGTTGTACCTAGGATCACTATGAGTTGGACCCAACTTAATGGCCCCTAACAATAACCACCAACAAAATATATGTGTGTGTGTGTGTGTGTGTATGTGTGTATTTGTTGTTGTTGTTAGGTCCCGTTGAGTCGGTATCCGACTCATAGCGACCCTCATAGGGTTTTCAATGGCTGACTGTTTCAGGATTGCCTTGGGAGTGGATTGGCAGGCTCTTCTCCCATTTTTGCGGTGCTGGGAATTGAACTCGGGTCCTCAGATCCTGCAGCTCAGAACTCTACCAACTGAGCTAAATCCCAGCCCATATACATATATACATATATATAAATTGTGTTCTATTTTGTTTGAAAATTTACCAAGAATTCTTTATCATGACAACTATATCAGAAAATCACATTGCTGTGCGCAATACTTTTTGTCATTAGAATGAACAAAGCCACACACTAATCTCAGTCTATACAACATTCACATTCACAATTCACATTCACATTCACATTCATACATCTCTTTAGAGGCATACAACTGATTACTTCATTAAATCTTCTAACATAACTACAACCAAATATTTATATTAAACTTTTCATTTCTCTTCATAGTACTAAAGTTGGTAAATATTTTTAATTGGGTGCATAGGTAGGTTCTATTATTCTAAACTTTCATTTAATTTTAGCAAAATAGATATTATAAAACATATGTGATGGGAGAAAGCATTGAGTTAACACAGGGTTCAAAACATTACTCTTCAAATTTAATAAAGTATGTATACTTTATGAAAAAAGAAGCTTGGTTGCATCAAATATTGCCATGGAGGAAGGCAAATCCAATATATCTATCAATTGTTTTTTAAGTAATGCAGAATATCCAGAAAGCCAGGTTAAAAAAAAAAAAACCCTAAATTTTAATACATAGTCCATGATAAAAACAGAAGCATAAAATTTGTTATAGATTATAGATGGATGGGCCCCTATCCTAACTCTAATTTTTAACAGAAGAAATAATATCTGAACATGAAACCCTTAAGCATGAGAAGATTTACACCCCCCAAAAATTATTTTTTTCTTTTTGGTACTAGGGGGGTGAACCCAGGGCCTCCTAGATCCTTTGCAAGTGCTCTACTACAGAGCTGTACCCCCCGTCCCTTTTTATTTTTTATCTTGAGACAGGATCTTGCTAAATTAAACAGGCTGCCTCTGGCCTTGAATTTGTGATCCTCCTGCCTTCGCCTCCCAGTCCCTGGGATTTCATGTGTGAGCCACCATACTTGGCAAAAATTCTTATCAGTTATCTATGTCTTTTTATTGCCCTTTTTAGGTGCTGATGAGTTGAATCTGACTCATTGCAATCCTATGTACAACAGAACAAAACACTACCCAACACTGTGCCATGTACATAATCATTTTACGTTTGAGCCCAATGTTGTTGTACCTACTATGTTTCTTCTCATCTTGAGTCTTGTCACATCAGCAAAGGAGGTCTCAGGGGAATTACTCCATTCCCATCATTAAGGTTTACTCTATTTTGAGGAGGCAACCCTTCCCTCGTTGTTTCTTGAATGTTTTCCAGCCTGGGGACTCATTTTCCAGCACTAATTAGAGTTTAAAGCAAAATGCTATTTCACAGTTACAAAGAAAAAGAATAATGCTGCATTATTTGTTATATTAAAATGATTACATTAATTGACCTACACTATTAAAAAAAATGGCAAAACAATGTTTTCTAGGTTTTAATGTACTATGATCTTAAAATTCTTTTTCAGTTTGTGTTCATTATTTTTACCAAGTCACCATAGTTTTGAGAATTAGTTGAGTCACATATAGTTAGTACATAATGAACTATCCCACAGAACTTTTTGTCTTATCATTCAAAATAAATGGCTTTGTGTGATTTCTTTTTTTGTAATTTTAATAGGTACACTTTATATATTTGAAATATCTTTAAAATAGAAACTAACATACAATAATATTCAGGAGGTTTAATGTAAGAAAAATGGTATATGTTTTCAACTCCTTTGTTCATTTTTCCGGTTTCTTTCTAGAAATTGTTTCTGTCAATTTTAATTTTCATTGAGTTGAGTGGAAAAGAGATGTATGGAGACAGTTACCTCCAGCTGCAAATAGCAAACAAAGATTAGTAAATGTTTTCAGCAGTACCAAGTTTCACTAAACCTGTCTTGAGTAATATATGGCCAAATAAAATATACCTTTCTGGAAAAGCAGCAAAACCCATCATCATGTTTTAAATTTAGGAATTAAAATCTAACCCACAAAAGACCATAAAATTATAGGATAGAGGAGATACAAAGGAATTGAAATAAGGAAGAAGAATCTAAGACCCCGCTTAGCACAAATATATGAGGAAAGAGCAGCTTTTATAAAAAGAAGAAAGTTAATACAATATAGGTCAAAATATCAGTATTTTATGATTATCTTTGTAGTGGCACACATTAATATAGACATTCTTCTATTTCTAGCCATTGTGAACAAGTCATTAATAACTTCGGAGACAATGTTTTTATTTTAGATATCATTCCCAATCTGTAATTCAAAAACAGAGCAAAGTAAAACAATGTTATTATCAAAGTACCAAACACTATTTAGAAGGCAACTTCTTAAAAGCCGAATGTAGGTATGATATGGAATAAGGAAAAAGGAACCTACTGGAACAAAATAATCAGGTTATGTGCCCCAAATCTAATGAAATATATACATTTTTAAAGAGAATTCAAAGGTACTCTATCAGCTTCCTTTAACTTCTTCAGACCTTGACAAGTCTGGAATTCAAATCTGTTAGAGAAACTCAGTGGTAGTTGCATGAACATTCTCACCAGTGAGATTTTAAGGACACTTTAAAAATGGATTTTGGAAATTCTATGTCACTGCCCATTCTTAGCAGATCTGAGTGTTTGCCATGTTCATGTGGCAGAGAAAGTCTAAAGGAAAACTCAGCTAAGAGCTGTGATAATACCCTGACTTGAATGCCAAGAATGTTTCCTGTTTTGGTTGAGTATATAATGATCACCAATGCCAAAAAAAAAAAAAAAAAAAAAAAAAAAAAAAAAAAAAAAAAAAAAAAAAAAAAAAAAAAAAAAAAAA
>VMDO01020980.1:0-36159 GCA_007922755.1 Pedetes capensis
TAGTTTGTCATTTGTAGCATAGTAGACCCTATGATTATCTGACTCAATATGGCCCATGCCAGTCCATTTTAGCTCACCTAGAATGTCAATGTTCATGAGCTCCATTTCTCTTTTAACTATTTCTAATTTTCCTAGATTCATACTATGTATATTCCATGTTCTAACTATTAATGGACAATTTACAGTTGTTTGTCCTCATTTTGAGTTGTGCCACATCAGCAAATGGAGGTCCCTCTGGGTTTACTCCATTTCTGTTATCATGGTAGACTCTACTTCAAGGAGGCAACTCTTCTCCAGTAGTCTTTTGAGTACCTTCCAACCTGGGGAGCTCATTTTGGGGCACTACATCTAACAGTGTGTCTCTGCTATTCAAAAGCTTTTCAATGGCTAATTGTTTTGGGAATGGTTCACCAGGTCTTACTCTCTAGTCTATCTTACTCTGGAAGCTCATCTGAAACCTGTCAACCAGGAGTGACCATGCTGGTATCTGAGATACCAGTGACATGGCTTTCAGCCTCATTGAAACATGCAAGCCCCTACAAAGTGGTAAACTGACAAACATGTAGGGGTTGCAGAACTAGTTATAGTTTAGTCATAATAATCTATATGAATGACTTTATGAGAGAAAAAAGGCAGCTTGCAGATAACTAACACTTTCAGTAAAAATCTATAGTACTTCATAAATATATTCTATATCATAGTTCCTGTGTGTTGGTTTATGCAAATTATACCAATAATTATTAAACTTGGAATTAACTCACATCATGGTTTGGGGATATTTTTAAATATTCTCTTAAGTTTCAAATCAACACGCTTTACCCCATATATCTTTTTTAGCTTAAAATCATATAGTTAGCTTATTGGTATTGTGTAGTTTATTGAATCAAATGAGTTACATAAACTTGTTTATCATTATCTAGGCTTTGTTGTTGTTGTTAGGTGCTGTGGTGTCAGGTTCAACTGATAGTGACTCTCATAGGATTTTCATTTGCTGATTGTTTTAGGACTGCTTAGGGAGTGGATTGCCACATCGTTCTCCCATTTTGGTGGTGTGGCAGATCGAACCCAATCCTCAGAGAATGTGAAGCAGCGCTCTACCAAATGAGCTAAACCCCAACCCCTATCTAGGCTTTATATTGTAGTTACTAGTAGGAGTCCTAAAATTAACTATTAACATATGTTCTCCAGCTTTATCATTAGCAGCATATCTTTACATAAGATTTTATTAAAATAGTCATTCTTAAAATAATTTGTAAAATGTGCTGAGGGTGGTGGTGCACACCTGCAATCCAAGCTACTCAGGAGATTGAGGCAGGAGGATCCTTTTAAGGCTTCCTGGGGCTATGTGGCTAGTTCAAGGCCAACCTGGGCAATTTAGCATGACTCTGTCTCAAAATAAACATAAAAAAAGGCTGGGGCTATAGGTCAGTTTTAGAACATTTACCTAGCTCTGTAGTCAATACTCAGCACTGTAGGGTGGAAGTGGGGGAGGGGAGAAGGCAGCCTAAGCTTGCTAGAGCAGTCTTTACTTTTTGAAAACATGAATATCAATAAAAATCTGCCTTTAGACATTATGGTATTTCCATAAACAAAGATTAGAAGTACTAGAGAGACCCAATGTTTTTAAAAGAAGCAATCCTATTTTTGTACAAAATATTACAGAAATACATTAATAAATAGCAAATACAATATAAAAATATAGATCTAAAATAATATAACCTTGAGCTGTGCTCTCAGTGTGCAATCAGACAAGCAAAATACAACTTACTGTGAGAGATAGACATTCAGCAGCTATAAAGAGAGCAAATTTAAGGAGTATAGATGTTAACCAAAGAAAAGGTTCCACAGTATATAGACAAGGAACAGAATAGGGAAAGGAGGTATCTTCATAGATATTGTTGGGCTAACATGATCAACAATCCCCTCTTTAAGTATTATTATATCTTTTCATATAATCTTAGTTGCTGTATTCTCTTAACATAGATTTTAATATGCAAAATTAATTTAAATGACTAATAGACAAGGCAATAATCTTGTTTTCTCTCCATTTATATGTAGATTATATTTAGGCATTTAAAAAATTCTGAAGCAAGATTATCATGTAAAGTCTGAGATATTTTATTCTGAAATGATGCCTTCCAAGAATTATATAATAAGAAATTTTCATATTTAACAATTTTGAGCATATAACCATTGGTTAAATTTTGCTTAATATTTTAGTCAATGTTAATGTATAATTGTAACAAGGAGCAAACTATTAGAAGTATCAAGAAGGACAAGTGTACTTCTACATAAGCTATCAAACAATGCAACAGTTTTACACATCACTTTATAAAAAATTTCACCTTATACACCAACCATGTAAAATAGAATCTCCTAAATAGCTAATTTTGTTTTTTTCAGTACTGGGGGTTGTTTTTTTGTTGAACCCAGGACCTAGTCCTTGCATGCTCTGCAAGTGCTGGGCCACTGAGCTGCACCTTCAACCCATTTTTGTATTTTTTTATTTTTTTGAGACAGGGTCTCGCAAAGTTACACAGACTACCTCTGGTCTTGAATTTGTGATCCTCTTGCCTCCACCTCCCAAGTCGCTGGGATTATAGGTGTGTACCACCGTGCCCGGCCTCAATAGCTAATTCTTAAAATAAATGTGTTGATATTTTAGTCAGCAAGCAAATAAATTATTTGGGAGACAGGTTTGTTGTCAATTTTTAAAGTCAATGATTTTTAACTCAATAATTTAAGGATTTTATGATATTATACAAGTATGAGTTGAACTCAAAGAAGGATAGCACATGGGTCACCTAAACAAGCTGTTCTAGGAAAGGGCTATAATTTAGAATGCTTTCATTATACCTTAATACTTTATTTTCCTGAAGATTCAAGAAATATTAGTGAAAAAAGAATCCAGTTTGAGTGAGCTTTGGTGCTCACTTGAGCACCAAAAAGACAAAACAGAAACATATATTCTGCCTGAAACTAGTGAATCTTTTTAAGGACACAAAGCAGTATACAGTCATGAAGCTTGGTCCCATGATAGCTGGTAATCAACAGAAGCTAGCAATCTCTATGAGGCGTGCCTTAATCGTATTCCTTTGATACTACACTACATTTTAAGACTCCTTGCCAGCTGCTCTCTCAGAAACATGCATTCATACAACATTTTTGCCTTGACCTTAGCTATTTGCACATGTTAAGCTCTTCAAGAACAGATTGAAAATCCCTTGGAATAATGCCCTAGTGGCAAACCTATAAATGGTAGAGTCCTGTTGGTGCATGGCACATTAAAACTTATTTTATAGCTATAATATATCCTTAATATGCTATAGATTTAGATTAAAATATTCACACTAAAATTCTGTGGATTTTTAAAAAAATTGGTAAAAATGGCAATTATTGCATCTTGATAAGACACATTTTTACTCCTGACCTAAGCAAGGAAGACAAAATGCTTAGTATTTATTCAAAGCTTTATAGTTTCAATACTTCTCCAATGAAAATCTAAAAATAAAACCTTCTGATGTTTCTCATAATGAAATATTGTAACCAATTGATAAATGAGAATAAAAACATTTCCTATAAGAGAAATTACAGCTTTTATTTCCAGCTAATTTTATTTTATTTCCGAAAATTGCAACAAAAGTCCTAAAATAGATTCTTACATTGTAGTTCCTAAGTATGACTCTTGACCTCAAAAAAGAAATAATTTATGAAGCTATGCTTCCTTTTTTCTTTTTCTTTTTTTTTTTTTTGAGATTTACCTTTTCCTTTTGAAGTAAACAGAAGCAAATTATACTCTTTTTCACTCTCTAGAAAATACAATGGGTTCCCAACAATAGATTACTAAAACTATAGGTAAAAGCAGCAGGATTAAATTTAGAATATTTTGAAATAATTTGCAATAAGTGATATAAAATGTGAAGATTAATGGTTTCATTTGAGCTCACTTTGGTATAAACTTAATGCTCATATTAAAACAGATATGCCTCATATTGTATTATCATAGCTGTATCCTTTTAGACAATTATAACAGAAAATGTAAGTGATATAGTTTCCCTAAATCATTTATTTACTGGCAGCTATGTAATACAATTTGAAGCTATGTATAGTAGTTGAACCCCCACATGTCTGTCAGCTTGTCATACTGAGGGGTCTTTTGTGTTGCTGTGATGCTGAAAGCTATGCTATTAGTATTTCAGATATAAGCAGGGCCACCCCATGGTGGACATATTTCCACTGGGTTTCCAGACTAATACAGACTAGGAAGAAGGATCTGGCATCCCACTCCTGAAACAATTAGCCATTGAAAACCCTATCAATAGCAGAGAAGCACTGTAGTCAAATATAGTGCCAGAAAATGAGCTCCCCATGAGTTTGAAGGCATTCAAGAAATGACTGGAGAATAGTTGCCTGGGCAAAGCAGAGTTTACCTTAGTGATGGGAATGAAGTAAAGCCCCTGAGACCTCTTTTTGCTGATGTGGCAGGATTCAAAATGAGAAGAAATGTAATGACTACAACAAAGGGGTCAAACATAAAAAGATCCTGTGCATGGCACTGTGTGGGGTAGTGTTTCATTCTACTCTACTTAGTGTCACTATGAAATGGATCTGACTCTACAGCACCTAACAACAATAACATACTAGTTCAAAGAAATGTTATATGTGCTCATAAATTAGACTAATATTAGAAAAACTAATTATCATTCTCAAGGTCACTGATATAATAGATTAGACCTAGATAAGGAATAACAAGTGAAAGAAAGTCAAAGATTTTTCTATTTGAAAACAGAAGAAATATGTGATCTTTTTAGCATCCTGATTCTAGATGCTAGTATATTAATATTTTAAGTTCTTGGCTGTAACATAACATTGAGGTTAATGTGCAGCTACAAGACAGCTAGCTTTCAACTGAATGAGTTTTGATTAATTTTTATTTAGGCAAGTTACTTAATCTCTTATAGCCTGAGGTTTCTCATCAGCAGAATATGGCTCCCTTAGGGGGCTCTGGTCAAGACTGTATAGTAGGACACATGTAATGTGATATCTGATAGTTAATAGCCTAGAGAGAAAAAGTAACTTGAATACAGAATTTTAGAGGCCATATATGGTAAATTAAAGGGATTTGTGTGAGAATGTAAGTCAGTAATATAAAAGCTTAAACAAGTAGGACTTATTTTTGGAGATGAGGTAGGTTGTTTTGACAATCTCTTCCCTATATTTTAAAAAGTAAGCATTAGATAAGAAGCTGAAAACCCATAAATTCAACAGCCCTTTATTGGGAGAAGCTGCCAGGGCTGTATCTAGCAAAGGAGACAACAGCCACTGAGGAGGAAGAGGTGAGGCTTTTATGGGCTGTAGATGGGAGGAAGAAAGGGTGATTGATGTGTCACATTGGGATAGGTAGAAGCAGGATAGACTGGAAATGTCAAAACAAGTTTTGATGGGCTTTGTGAATACTGGGGATATTGGGTAGAAGAAAGCACCACGTCATAGGGAGGAGCCATTTTGTAACAGGTCCTGTCTAACAGAAACAAAAGTGAGGGGGCATGTGACATCCCACCTGCCTCCAGGAGAAGGAGGACCTGGGTCTCTAAGGTAACCAAGATGAGGTACCCATCCTCCGGGAGCACAAAGCCCCACTGTGGGGCATGCACACAGATCCATGCTCTGGGAGGCACCAGAGAATACAGCCTGGTGCATATCTAGGGCTTTGCAGTTCATGGGGTGGCTCTCCTGAAGTCTCCCAGTGGTTCTCTTGGAGGGGAGGAGAAGCCCCACAGCTGCCTAACATTCCAGTGGTTTTGTTTTAGATTGATTGGGTGGAGGTCATAATTTTCTGTTACTTCTTCCAGCTGAAAAGGGGTGATATTTATGGATGAGGAGTCTGATAGGGGGTGGATGAAAGCAGAACATCTTAGTATGGGGGAAGCTCATGTCCTCGGCAGAGTGATCGGTATCCCACTATGAAGAGTTCAGTGACTGGTTGGTGAAGGTGTGCATGCATTCTTGTAGAAAAATTTGAAAACGGTGAAACAGACAAGGCCCAAAGGCTAACATTAATAAGAGCAGAACTGAGGAGCCAATTAGGGATAGATGCCAGGACATCCAGGGCAGCTGTGCAAACCAGGAAGACCCCAAGAATCTGATAGCTGTTGGTGGATGTCTGAGGCCTTTTCTAGGAGTTTTTTGTTCTGTCTTGGACTATTCATGACTTCTTCATATAGACACAGCATTTTTTCTGCTAAGAACATTCAGAGGCCTCCTTTTTTAGTGGTCAGAAGGTCTAACCCCCAGCAATTTTTGAGAACTACACCTGCCAATGAATCTGTTTGATCTTGTAGGACATTGAGTTGTTGGGCAATAGATTGTAAGCTGTCTGCCAGCTATTGGGACAGGTATCAGTAGAATGTTATGGATGTTGTAAACCCACTGATTCCTGTCCCCACACTGCCAAAAGTTCCTAGATCTGTTAATAAGGGAGCAGCAACAGGCATTTGGGCCTTACAGGGGATGATAAACGTACAGAAAATAATTGGTTATTAGGAGCTATTTGGATGTCTAGAGTAAGGTAAATTAGGGAACACATCCATGTTCAATTAATAGGAAGACAAAGATACATGTTTGTTCCACAAAGGAAAAAGATGCCTTGATTATCTAAGCATAAATTGTTATTGATAGAAAACAGAAGACTCAGTTTGTTATTTTCAGTTTCCCATACTGATACAGTTCCACCTAAGGCAGCTCCAGTTAGAGTTTCAAAGGGTCCCTGACAGTTTTGTGTGTGTGGGGGGGAGGAAGTGGTGTTTTCTATAAGTATAAACTTATCATTTAAATCTACCCCAAAAGTGGAATTGGGTGGTGTAAAATTTAAGAGGATTTTATAGCAGGAAGCTGATGTATCTTGGTCACAGTTTTGCCAGGAAAAATTTTACAGCAAGTCTGTGGTCTGCCACAGCAAAATTGAGAAGTGAGGACAGTTGAGAAGGCTCCAGTAATGTTGGGATGTCCTAAAAAGTGGAACTGTTTCTGAAAGAAATGTGTTCCTGTGTGGGAAAGGTAATAATTAGCATGATCAATAGAGGGACTGATGTGCATTGTGTAGTTGCAGAGATGTAGAGCTAAGTGTCCTATCAGCGTGCCTCCAGACTGAGTACAAGAGATACAAAATGTGCCTGATGTGATAATAAGGTTTTGAAGGTGATGGGTCCTGTAATTATAATCTTGTGGGAAGTGTGGGGATTTATTTGTTGTAAGAACAGTCAAAGGAGTTGGACTGCTCTTCCAGTAAATGTTATTCATGTCATGTCAGTAATCTTGAAGTCATAGAGACTACTTAGCTGTAACAGCTAGAAGGCATCTCCTCCCTGAACTTTGGGATGGTAAGATATGTTGGAGTTGGCTCAAAGAAATAGAGAAATAGGGGTAGCAGAATAGTCCTTGGGTGAAAGTGATAGGCAGAGCCAGCAGTCCTGGGTGAGGGCAGGATTTGTGGAATTGAGGACTTCATGAGTATCCTCAAGAGTTTATAGTAAGTATTGTGAATTAGAATCCTTAGGGAGATTGGAATATGGGAAACAGTGACAGGAAAGTTGTACTGTGGTGAAAATTAGTGGATACAGAGCAAGGTGGTTAAACTCAAGGCAGAGGAGAAATACAGTGTTAGGTGTACACATCTTTCTGGAATTTTTCAGTCCTTAGGGGCTACTGTCCAGAGTCAAACAGCAAACAGGATAGTGAGGATTCCAAGAAGGCCCTGCAGTTAGGGTAGCAGGAAAAATGGCATGTCCAGGGATCTAGAAAAGGGAGGAGGATGGAATTTGGAGCATTAAGGGAAGAGGAGGCAGACCAGAGGGAGACATGTATAGAGAATAGTTCCTAGTGGGCAGGAAATATTAAAGAGTTCCCTGAAAGAAATAGTCATCAACCCAGGTTAAAATAGAGTCTACTAGATCAGGGATGGGATTTAGCTCAGTGGGTAGAGCGCTGGGCTGCAGTCTCTGAGGTCCCGAGTTCAATTCCCAGCACTGCAAAAATGGGAGAAGGGCCTGGCAATCCACTCCCCAGGCAAACCTGAAACAGTCAGCCATTGAAAACCCTATAAGGGTCACTATGAGTCGGATACCGACTCCATGGCACCTAACAACAACAACAACAACAGATCAGGAAGGGAAGTGAACCATGGAGATATTCCTGGAAGGTTCAGGTAAAGAGTAAGAAGTGAGGGGCACAGTTGCAAAATGGCATTAGGTCATATCTTCCTCCTCCTCTGGGATTCAACGTGGGTGAATTTGAGTTTTGTCAGTCCTATCAGGAAGGAAGGATATCAAGGAGGTTGGTTAAGTTGTTTGGGTACCTCAGTAGAAAGTGGAGAGGAGGCCTTTTTTATCTTAGAGAGGTAGTACTGTAAGTTTTTTCCCATAAGTTTAACTGTAGTATGGGTTGTTAATACCACTGTGAGTGGGCCCTCCCAAATAGGCTGCAAAAGTTTGGAATGTAGGATTTTAAGATATACTTGGTGGGCCTGGGAGATGGATGACTGATAGGTATCTAAGAGTGATGGCATAGGTACATGATGATTGGCCAAAGAATATAGGAGATGGTGGGTGTGATTTAAGGTTGGGATGTAGTCTGTGAGGAGTTGGGAGGATGTGGGTAGGTTCTGAAGAATGAAAGGATGCTCATACATTAGTTGGAATGGGCTGAGATATAGAGGCTTGTGAGGAGCATGAGGGCTCAAGGCAGGAGGGTGGTCTGTGGAGTTTGTAGTTCTAGAGAGAGTTTGATAGTTCAGACTTGAGAGCATTTGCTCATTCTACTTTTCCTGATGATTGAGGGCTATAAGGAATGTGGAACCTCCATTTAATATTTAAATCCTCCACCACTTGTTGGGTAATTTGTGAGATGAATGTAGGCACATTGTCAGACTGAAGGGATTGGGGTAGGCCAAAGTGGGGAATTATATCAGTGAGGAGAGCTTGAGATACTATAGCTGATCCCTCAGTGGTGCTGGGAAAAGCTTCTATTAAGCTTCAGAAGATGTCTATGAGTATTAGGAGGTATTTAGTTTTTTTTTTATTTGGGGCATGTGGATAAAGTCTATTTGCCAGTTGTCTGCAGGGAGCTATCCCTTAGCTTGATGAATGGGGGAAATTGATGGCCTGAGATCCCCTTGGGGAGAAGTTGTGGGGCAAATCTGGCAGAAATAGGTTACCTTTGGTATTTGACTTGTGAGAGATGGATGATATAAAGATGAGCTGATTATGTGGAGGAGAGGTTATGCTTTTATGTGTAAGGAATTATGTATATTGGTGAGAACTGATGTAACTTGTGAGTCAGGAATGATGTGGCATCCATTTAGAACTAGACATGACACTGATAGGATTGCTCCCTTTTCTTTATATTTGGTAACTTCTTGAGGAGTATATTGTGGATTGATAGGAGGTATGGCTGTCATTTGTGTATAGATGGATTGTTGATCAGCCTGGCAGGTGGACTGGTCTCCCTTGTGGTTTCCTTGGGCTATGGTGTTGGTGGTGAGTTGCTGTCCCTTTTCATGGATAACATCCACCATTGTTGGGAATGTGGCCACTTGGAGGAAGTCTTTAATGAGAGGTCCATTTATTATGTGTATTCCCTTAGTGGATGTAAATCCATGTTCTTGTCATGTTGTTCAGTGTGAATGTAAGATATAGTAGGCATATTTTCAATCTGTATGTATGTTGACCCTTTTACCATGTGCTAGGATGAGGACTCTAGTCAGGGCAATGAGCTCTGCTTTTTATGAAGTGGTACCAGAGAGGAGTGGATGGGCTTCAATAGTCTCAGTAAGAGAAACTATTGCATATTCTGCATTCCCGCATGGTGCCATCCTGGGATGGAGGAAGGGGGAAGAACTACCATCAATGAACCAGACAAAGTCTGGATCTGCAATAGGGTCTGAGGATGCATTAGGTAGTAATGAGAATTGATTGGCCAGAATCTCTGTACATAAGTGAGTCAGGGAAGTAGGGGAGACTTGAGGGAGTAAAGTGGCCAGTTTTAAAGGAGGGCAGGACTGGAGGGTGAATGAAGGGTTTTCCAGGAAGATGGGATGGAAGGACTTAAGGTGAGAAGGTGATAAATTTGAAAGGCTACAGTTGTGTAAAGTCTTGGAGATGAGGGGTGACTTTATGAGTGTGGATTGTTCAAAAGTTAATTTGTTGCTCTCTAGGGCCAGGGAGGCAGCTGCTGCCAGTGCTTGGAGGCAATGGGGGCAACACCTCGTGGTGGGCTCTAGCAATTTTGAGAGGTATGCCACTGGGCCAAAGCATCCCTCAGTGATTTGTCCCAAAACCCCTAGAGCTAATCTTGACCACTCGGTAACATAAAGGATGAATGATTTTTGTAGGCCTGGAAGAGAGGGAGCAGGGGCTGACAGTATGGATGACTGGAGTTGAAGAAAAGGACTCTTAATAGGGCATATGGGGTCTAACAGTTTGAAGGGATCCCCCTTCAGTGCCTCATATAGAGGTTTTGCCAGAGACTGAAATTTGGAATCCATAGGCAAAGGTACCCTGCCAGGCCCAGAAAGGAGAGAATTTCTGTTTCTGAGGTAGGTATAGGGAGAGTGTGGATGAATTGTGTTTTCTATCTATAGCTATCTCCCATTTATGAGACAAAACTTTAACCCCTCCATAGATAACCAAGGGTAAAGAGAGCTGAGCTTTGTTGCATGAGACACGGTGTCCATATTAGGCTAAAAAGTTTAAGAGGGAAGATGTATGTAGCTGGGAAAGCTATAAGGTAGGGCTGCAAAGGAGAAGATCATCTACATATTGAAGTAAAGAGGAAGGCTGGAGATTTTGGTTAGCTAGGTTAGAGGCCAGTTCCTGACTGAAGAAGTGAGGACTATCTTTAAAGCCCTGTGGAAGGACCATCCACGTGTACTGGAGGGAATGATGGGTGTTAGGGTGTGTCTAGGTAAACATGAAAAGATTGTGAGAAGTGGGATGGAGAGGTACGGTGAAGAAGGTGTCCTTGAGATCAAGAATGATAAAGAAGGAGGAAGAGGAAGGAATATGAGATAATAAAGTATAAGGATTGAGGACTACAGGGTGTATAGGGACAATAGCAGCATTGATGGCTTGGAAGTCCTGAATCAGTAGGTAGGTTTGAGGATAGGCAAACCAGTCAGACTGGTTTGAGTATAGGCAGAATCGGAGTATTATAGGAAGAGTGGGTAGGGCAAATGAGACCTTTAGTAAGGCGACTGGATATATGAGAGGTTTTAGGTCCTGGAGATGTTTTAGGTCAATAGAATATTGTGGGACCTTAGGAAAGTGAGAGGGGTACTTTAGTGTGATTTTAATGAGAATATAGTGGGAGGTGATGGAAGGAGAGGTAATATCCCAGACTAATGGATTGACTCCAGGGAGAGGCTAGCTAAGGGAAGAAGGAGAGGGATCAGAAGCAGTCTGAAGCAGCAGCATACTGGTGGGGTTGATGGAGATGAGATGAAAATATATGGGGCCTTGAACTTTGATAAGATGTCTCTCCCTAAAACAGGAGTAAGACAGGTTGTTATGATCAAGAAGCTATGTGAGAATGTAGTTTCTAGTAAGGAGTACATTAAGGTAAGGGTGGTTCTCGATTGGGTAGGAATTCCATTAACTCTACAATAGTAACCTGTGATGGGATTGTGGGTCCTCCATACATTAGTAAAGCTGAAAATGTGGCCCCAGTGTCGAGTAGAAAGGAAATAGGCTTACCTGAGATGTTGGCAGTTACCCTGGGTTCTTTGCTGGTGATGTCTATGGGAGCTGATGGTGATCCTGGGCACCATCAATCCTCCTCAGTTGCCAATCCTAAGAGTTGTGGCAGAGTGGACTCTATTTGTGAAAGTTGGGGCTGAGGGGGGTTTGTCCTCCTACTGTCCTGGTGAAGGAGACAATCACCCTGCCATGTCCAAACTGTTTCCAGTTTGAGCAGGGACCAGGAGGAGGCCTTGGGCTAAGGCATTTTTATGCCCAATGTCCTGGCTATCCACATTTGAAATGTCCTGGACCCCCACAGTTACAGGGATGTTTCCCTTGAAGGGCAGCCACCAGCACCTGGTAATTAGCCAGCTTTTGTTGGGCCATTTGTCCCTGTTTAATTGATCCTGCTTTGCCTGGTCTTCTGAATTATTAAATACCTTGAAGGCCACATATAATATGTCTGTCTGACTAGTCTGTGGTTCCTCCTCTATTTTCTTTAGTTTTTTCCCAATGTCAGGAGCTGACTGGGATATAAAATTGGCATTGATAACAATCATACCAGTTTGAGATGTAGGGTCTATCTTGGTAAATTTTTGTAGTGCCTCAGTTAGGGAAGAGATTGGGCCGGATTCTCCTCTGGGTATTGGGTGATCTCTCTAATTTTGTCAAAACTGACCTTTTTCTAAAAACTGTTTTCTAGGCCCTCAATGAAGCAAACTATCATGTGGTCTCTAAGGGCTTGACTAGAATCCCCTTCCTGATATATCCAGTCTGGCTGGACATCTGGGACTGCCTGGGTGCCTGCCAATTTAGTGGAGTCTGTTGCATGCAAGTTGTCTGCTGTTGCCTGTGCTGTCATCCAAACCCTCTGCCTCACTTCTGGGGAGAGGGTAGTGGAGAGAATGCTGTAAATATCTCTCCAAGTTAGGTAATAGGATTGGGTGACATAATGAAATTCTTCTATATAATGTCTGCCTCAGAAGAGAAGGGACCAAGATGTCTTTCAGTTTGGGACAGATCAGAGAAGGAAAAAGGAATGTGAACACAGATGGTGCCCTCAGGTCCTGTTATCTCCTGAAGGGGCAGTTGTAGTTGGGCAGTGGGTGCAGGGGGTGGTAAAGTTGGGTATCTCAACCATGCATGAGGAGAAATAGGTGGGCTGGGAGGAATGGGAATGGAAACTTCAGGAGATGAGGGGGAAAGGGAAGTAGGCAGGGGAGGCATAGAGGCAAGGGATGGGGAGTGTGGAGTAGTGGAACCAGGACAGAGAGAGTGAGGATTATAAGGAGGAGGTACAGGAGGGACAGAGTGGTATGAGGGATCAAATTTGTCCATATTGGAAGTCAGGTCACATTTTCTTTTTTTGAGAAAGATGGAGAATGAGTGAAAAGGATTTGGGAGGTAGAGCAAAACTGACAGAGAAAGGTGGGAACAGAGATAGACAAAGACCTGAAAGTAGAGGACCTCTGACCATTTGCCATTTTATTGACAAAAGTTTTGAAGTTCCTGGAGAATATTAGGGTCAAATGTCCTATTTTCTGGCCATTGTAACTCATTATAAAGCCTGTAATGGGCCTAGGCCTGATTTCAGAAGAAAATCAGTCTTAGGTTTTATGTCAGGAACGAGTCCAAGGGTATGGAGATTTTCCAGGAGGCAGCACAGAAGTATAGTACAAGATGGTTTGGACTGAGAGGTTCCCATGGTAATTTTGGAGGAGGTAGATGAGAATGAAGATCTCGAGAAGAGGTACAAGGAAGATGAGGGTCCTCAGTTTTCCCAGTACCGCCAACATAGAGGAGTAGGAAGCTGAGTCAAGGGGGCATCCCCATTGAGACTGTGGCTAAATTACAAGAAAAATGATCTATTAGCTGGGAGTTCCTCAAGAGGGGGAGAGACAGAGGATCAGAGTAGAGGGACTCAAGCAACTCACCTTAGAGGATTGGCCGATATGAATGCAGCTGTCAGAAATGGCAAATGTAGAGTTTATGATAAGATGTGGCAGTGAGGCTCAGGAGGTCCAGCAGGAGGCCAATCAACCCCAGAGAACAGGGGAGAAACTGCCAGGGCTGTCTCTAGCAAAGGAGAGAGCAACCACTGGCGGGGAAGGGGGCTCTTATGGGTTCTAGGTGGTAAGGGGAAGGGGTGATTGATGTGTCATATTGGGATAGGTAAGAAGTGGGTACACAGATGGTTCTGATAGGCTGAAAGAGTCAAGTAATGTTTTGGTGGGCTTTCTGGTGGGTTTTTGAGGACTGGGGATAGTGGGTAGAAGAAGGCACCACCTTATAGGGAGGAGCCATTTTATAACATGTCCTGCCTACCAGAAACAAAAATGAGGAGGCACACTGACATCCCACTTGCAGCCAGGAGATTGAGGGCCCAGGTCTCCAAGGTAAAAACCAGGACACAGCACCCATCCTCTGGGAGCACAAAGCCCCACTATGGGGTGCGTGCACAGATCAGCTCTCTGGGAGGCACCAGAGACTCCAGCCTGGTGCATCCCTAGGGATCTGTGGGTTGTAGGGTGGCTCTCTGGGGTCTCCAGTGGTTTTCTCAGAGGGAAGGAGAAGCCCCACACCACAGTAAGTAATTGGTTCTCATCCTTCTCCCCAACTATGACATTTTCTTGTTCACATGCCTCTATATGCACTGAATTGAGTATAGTTGAATACTTATTGTAGACAGCACCAACTAAAGGTAGCCCATTTTTGTGTGTGCAGTACTTAGGGATTGAACTGAGGGCATTGTGCATGCCATGCCAGTGCTCTGCCACTGAGACACAACCCCAAACCCCTGTTATATATTTTACTTTGAAACAGGGTGTTGCTAAGTTGTGCCAGCTGACTGTGTACTTGAACCTGTGATCCTCCTATCTCAGCCTCCTGGTTCACTGGGATTATAGGCATGTGCCACCACATCTGGCCAGGTGTGTTGCACATATTTTCCAGTTTAAAAAGAGATGGCTTTTATGTTTTTGTTTATTCCTCTGCCTTGTTTTAGGAATAAAGTTTTTAAAATGAAGAAGCAAAATATCTTTTATTTTTGGACTTTTTTTCTACAGAACATATTTAGGAGTACTAGCTGAAACTTTTGTACCCTTTGGCCAACATCTCTCCATTTCTACTCTCCTGATTCCAGACTCTGGCAGCAACCATTCTATTCTTTGATTCTGTGGATTCAACTTGTTTAGATTCCACACATAAATGAGATCATGTGGTTGTTGTCTTCTGTATCTGGCTTATTGCCCTAAACATAATAATCTACAAGTTCATCCATATTGTCACAAATAAGAAAATTTCAGTTTTTAGTAGCCAAAAAATATTTTTGTACTTATTTTTGCACGCGTGCACACACACACATGCACACACACACACACACACACACATTTTGTTGTTACGTGCACTCAAGTTGGGCCTGACTCACAGTGACTCTATATGCAATAGAAAGAAACATTACTTGACACTGTGTCATGTCTAGCACTATTTTCAGTACTTCTCTGGTATTTATATGGTTTTCTATGGCTGATTGTTTTAGGAGTGAGCTTTAGGTCCTTCTCCCAAGACTATAGCACCCAGTATTCCGAGGCAGTCTCCCATCAAGTACTAATAAGGCCTTACCTTGCTTAGCTTCCAAGATCTGATGAGATTGGGTGCCAGGGTAGTATGGTGTATATATGTATATGTATATCTATCTATATATCTTTCTGTCTATATCAGGGTTGTTTTAGCCATTTGTCCAGTGATGGACACTTAGATTGATCTCATATTTTAGGTATTATGAATAGTGTTCCCAGTGAACATAGGAGTGCCACTAATTCATCAACATATTTATTTCATTTCTTTTGGGTATATACCTACAAGTGGATGCTGGATCATATCTTACTTCTAATTTTCATTTTATTTTGAGAAGCTTTCATAGTGTTTTCCATAACATCTACTAATTTGCCTTCCCACAAATAATATAAAGGAGTTACCTTTTCTCCACATTTTTGCCAATATTTATTATCTTTTGGTTTTGTAATAGTTGTCTGAATAGACATCCCATTGTAGTTTTGATTTATATTTCCCTGATTATTAGTGGTATTAAAAGCCTTTTCATACATCTGCTAACCATTTGTAGTTAATCTTTGGACAAGTATCTATTCAGATTTTTTTTGTTCATTTTGTGGGAGTTAATTGTGGGACATTTTGTTATTAATTTGTATGTATATGTTACTTATACATTGTAGATTGCCACATTAGGTACATGGTATGCAAACATTTCCTCACAGTCCTTAGATTGACTTTTAATTTTTGTTGTTGATTCTTTTCTTGTGAAGGATTTTTTATTTGGTGTTGTCCCACTGGTTTTATTGTTTTGTTTTGTTTATATCTTTTTCTTTTTTTCTTGTGCTTTTGTTGTCACATCCAAAAAATTATTATCTAGACCCCAATATCAAAGAGTTTTCTCCTATATTTTCATCTAAAAGTTTTATAGTTCAAGGACTTATGTCCACACTTTTAGTCCATTGTGTGTTTTTGTATATGATATATGATAGGAATATGATTTCATTTTCCTGCATGTATATATCGAGTGTTATTGCTATCATTTATAGAAGAGATCATTCTTTTTTTATGGTGTGTTCTTGGTACATTTTTCAAATAGCAGCTAACTGTATATGCAAAGGTTTATTTTTTATATTTCTAGTCCATTCTTTTGGTTTATGTATTTGTGTATATGCCACTAATATACTATTCTGATTACTAGGCTATGTGGTATATTTTGAAGTCAGTGTGTTGCCTCCAGCTTTGTTCTTGATCAATATTACTTTAGTAGCTATGCACTATGGGGCATGCCTATAATCTTAGTGACTCAGAAAGTTGAGGCAGGAGGATTAAAAGTTCCAGGACAAAGGCAGCCTGTGCAGTTGGGTGAAACACTGTATCAAAATTAAAAAATTAAAAAACCCAAGAAGATAGTGGTGTAGTTCAGTGGTAGCACACTTGCATAGCATGTGTGGCTCTGGGCTCAACCTCCTAGTAAAAAAAAAACCTAGTGATTTTGATCTTGTGTGGTTATACATAAATTTTATTTTTTTCTATTTCTTTGAAAATTATCATTGGAATTTTGACAGAAATTTCATAGAATCTATAGATACTTTGGGTAGTAGAGACATTTTCATAATATTGATTCTTGTAATCATGAACATATAATAGTTTTTCCTTTATGTTGTGTTTTTCAATTTCTATCATCAATATTTTATATGTTGTTAGTGTTCATATATGTCATCTCTTTGGTTAAATTTATTGTTAGCTTCTTATCCATTTTGGTGTTATTATGAACTGTACTATTTTCTTGATACTTCATTGTTAGTACATACCAAATTGTAAGCTTTGGGATGCTGACTTTGTTTCTTGTGACTTTACTGAATTTGATTATTATAACAATGTGTGTATGTGTGTGTGTAAGTGTAATCCTAAGGATTTCTATATATGTTATGCCATCTACAACACAGATAATTTCTTCCTTTCCAAATGATGCCTTTAATTCCTATTATGTTTTATTTTTCCCAATTTGTTTTGATAGGATTTCTAGTAGTATGTGTAAAAGTCATGACAAGAATAAAATTATGCATTATTCCATTCCAGGATTAAATCTCACTCGATCATGATGAGAAATTTTTTTCATATGTGGTGAATTAAAATTACAAGTATTTTGTTGAAATTTTGCATACCTATGTTCACAAAAGATATTAGTAAAAATTGTTTTCTCATAGTGTGCATATTGACTTTGTTAGTGAAAATCTGGCCTTCTAAAACCAGCTTCCATCACATGTATGTCAGTGTGCCATACTATGAGGATTTGCATATTGCTGTGATGCTAAAACATATACTACCAATATTACATATGCCAGCAGGGTTAACCAAGGTGGACAGGTTTCATCTGAGCTTCCAGACTAAGATGGACTAGGGAGTAGGATCTGGCAACCCAGTGCCAAAAAAGCTAGCCAGAGAAAACCCTATGAATAGCACAGAAACATTGTCGGATATAGTGCCAGAAAATATGCTGAAGTATAATTCTGTCAGTGATTGAAAAATATACATATACCTACAAGGAATGCCAGTTAATATGACTATTATTTAAAATTATGCATCTACCAATAAAGCCACAAGTCAAGATAGAGATTTTCACCTGCTCCTGCAATCTGAAATAAATCAAAGATGCAATTGGGATGTACTGATAGTTACTGGTGACTGGAATACAAAATATAGGAACAAAGAAGGTGGCTCAGTATTGGAAAATATGACCTTGATGACAGAAACCATGCTGGAGATTGTATGATAGAACTTCGTCAGGCCAGTGACCTTTTCATTGCAAATACATTTTTTTCACTAAAATAAACAGTGACTATATACATGGAATTCACTAGATGGAACATATTGTTGTTGTTGTTAGGTATCATTGACTCAGTATCCGACTCATAGCGACCCTTTGTACAACAGGCGAAACACTATTGTCAGCGCTTCCCTGCTTCATAGGGTTTTCAATGGTGTATTGATTTTTGGGAGTGGGTTGCCAGGTCGATCTCCAAAGCCTAGAGCACCTGTTGTTCCCAGACGGTCTGCCATCCAAGTACTAACTAGGCCCGACCCTGCTTAGCTTCTACAGTCTCACAGGATCAGATGCCACAGGGCTACAGCTGCAGGCAGATGGAACACAGAGGAACCAAATTGACTACACTTGAGGAAAGATGATGGAAAATCTCAATATCAAATATGAGAACCAGACCAGGTGCTGATTGTTGATCAGACCATCAACTGCTCATATGCAGGTTCAAACTGAAACTGAAAAAAATTAGAACAAGTGCATGAAAGCCAAGGTATTGTGTATTTCCCACTTAAGTTCAGAGACCCTGTTTGATAGGTTTGTTTGATGGTGTAGACACTAAAGATAGACAACCAGATGATTTGTGGCATGACATGAAAGACAACATTCATGAGGAAAGCAAAAAGGCTATTAAAAAGACAGGAAAAAAAGGAAAACCAAATTACATGTCAAGAGACTCTGAAACTTGCCCTTGAATGTCATGCAGCTAAAATAAGAATACATGATGAAGTTAAGGAACTATATAGAAAATTTCAAAGGACTGCTTGAAAAGAAAACATCAAATATTATAATGACATATGCAAAGAGATGGAGATAGAAAACCAGAAGGGAAGAACATGCTCTGTTTTTCTCAAGCTTAAAGAATTAAGGAAAAATTTAGGCCTTGATTAGCTATAATGAAGGATTCTACAGGGAAGTATTGAAGGATGTAGGAAACATCAAAAGAAGATGGAAAGAATACACAGAGTCATTACACCAAAAAGAATTGACAGATGATCAACCATTTGAAGAGGTTGAATATGATGAGGAACCAATGGTATTGAAGAACAATGTGAAAGCTTCCTTGAAGGAACTGATGAAACACAAGGCTCCTAGAATTGATGGAATACCAATAAAGATGTTGTAACAAACAGATGCAGCCCTGGAGGTGCTCACTTGTTTATGTCACAAGATTTGGAAAAGAAGTACATCATCAACTGACTAGAAAAGATCCATATTTGTGCCTATTCCCAAGAAAGGGGATCCAACGACATGTGGAAACTATCAAATGATATCATTAATATCACACATGTGCAAAGTTTTGCTAAAGATATTTCCAACAGGACTGCAACAGAACATAGACAGGGAAATGCTGGAAAATCAAGCCAGGTTTAGTAGAGGGCATGGAATCAGGGACATCATTGCTGATGTCAGATAGATATTAGCCAAAAGCAGAGAATACTAGAAAGATGTTTATGTTTTATTGACTGTGCAAAACCATTTTGACTGTGTGGATCATATCAAATTATGAATAACATTGCAAAGAATGGGAATACCAGAGCACTTAATTATAGTCATGATGAATGTTTATATGGATCAGGAAGCAGTTGTTCAAACACAATAAAGAAACACTACCTGGTTTAAAATCAAGATAGGAGTGCACCCAGGCTGTATCATTTCATCATACATATTCAACCTTTATACTAAGCAAATAATCCTAGAAGCTGGACTTTTTGAAGAAGAATGTGGAATCATGATTGGAGGAAGACTTACTAACAACCTGTGTTATGCAGATGATACTACCCTTCCTGCTTAAGTTGAAGAGAATTTGAAGCATTTACTGTTGAAGATCAAAGAACACAGCTTTTGGTATGGACTGCATCTCAACATCAACAAAACTTTCAACTATCAGTAAGCAACTTCATGAAAAATGGAGAAAAAGTGGAGGTTGCCCAAGATTTTGCTTTACTTGGGTCTATGATCAGCAGACAAGAAATAAGACACATTGCATTTGGAAAAGCTGTTGCGAAATACCTCTTTAAAGTGTTGAAAAGTAAAGATGTCACATTGAAGATAAAGGTGTGCCTGATTCATGCCATGGTATTTTCAGTCATATTATATATTTGTGAAATGTGGACATTGAATAAGGGAGACAGGAGAGGAATTGATGTTTTTAACTTCAGTGCTGGAGACAAATATTGAATGTATCATTGACTGCCAAAAGGACCAAAAGATCTGTCCAAGAATTAGTGCAACAAGAGTGCTCCTTGGAATCAAGGTTGGCTAGATTTTATTTTATGTATTTTGGGCATGTAGGCAGGAGGCACCAGTCCCTGGAGAAGGACATTATGTTTGGAAAGTGGCATGTCAATGAAGAAAAGGAAAACCTCAACTGAATCGATTAACACTGTAGCTGGTACAATGGGCTTAAATAAAAAAAAAAATCATGTGTCTGTCAGAGAATTGTTTAGTCTTTCTTTCTGTTCTACATATTGTTGCATGAGTTGGACCTCACTCAAGGGTACTGAACAATGGAAACAACATAACTTGATTCTTCCTTTTTGAATCCCTTAAAGAGTCAACCATTTATATGGATAATTTTGTACCATTTTTTCACTTCAGAGTTAAAACTTTAATGTGGGTGACTTGATATATCAAATATGTTAGCTGGGCACATACCTATAATCCAAGTGACTTAGGAAGTGTAGACAGGAGTATTACAAATTCAAGGCCAGAGCAAGCAGTATAACTTTTTTTCTCTTTTTTAGTAAATGATGATGGGGTATAGAATAATGCAGCATTGGTATTTTTCCATTATGCATCCTTTACATCACTTCTAGCAACACTTTCATTGACCCACAAAATTTATGGAGCCTTATGTTTAGTATATAGTTAAACTCTGATACTTGTTTGTGTTATCTCCCTCTGTTTTTCCAACATACTCATGAAGTTGTGCTGTTTACATTGAGATTGACCTCTTCCCCTTCATCCCTCCTCACTGACCCTCATCCCCATCCCATCTTCTCCAATCTTTACTTGCATCTGCTAGATCTCTCCCTCTTTCCTTCCACTCTTTAAGTTGTCCCTTCTATGCTGTTTAATTGTGCACTTTTTATATTTCAATTTATGTATAGATTTTTTCCTTCCTTTAAGAATGTTTCAGCAGCCACACATAAGTGAGAACATATGGTATTTCTCTTTTTGGGCTTATGTTTGTTCACTTAAGATGATGTTCTCCAATTCCGTCCATTTTGTTGCAAATGACATTATTTCATTTTTTTATTTGCTGTGTAGTGTTCCATTGTGTTCATGTACCATAATTTTTTATCCATTTTTCTGTTGATGGACACCTTGGTTAATTCCATATCCTTGCTGTTGTGAAAAGTACTGCATTGAAATGGAGATGCAGGTATCTCTGTGGTATGAGGACTCATCTCCCTTTGGGTATATTCTCAGTAGTGGTATAACTGGGTCATATGGCAGTTGTATTTTTAGTTTCCTTAGGTATCTCTCTATTGATTTCCAATGTGGTTGAACCAATTTACAGTCCCACCAACAGTGTAAGAGGGTTCTCTCTTCTCCAAACTTCACCAGAATTTATTATTATTTTATTGATCTTGGCCATTCTTACTGGAGTAGGGTGGAATCTCAGAGTTGTTTTGATTTGTATTTCCCTGATGACTAAGAATATTGAACATTTTTTCCATGTGTTTCATGGCCTTACAAACTTCTTCATTTGAGAGTAGTCTATTGAGTTCCTTTGCACACTTGTTTATTGTATTATTTTGTTGTCTTGGGAGTTGCTTTCTTGAGTTCTTAAGTTCTAGAAATTGGTCTGAAGATTTTCTCCCATTCAGTGGGGCCTTCTTTAACTCTGTTGATTGTCTCCTTCACTGTACAAAAGCTTTTTAATTTCATGTAATCTCATTTATTCGTGTTGCAATTTCCTGAGCGATTGGAATCTTATTAAGGAAATACTTTCCTATCCCTATATGTTGGAGTGTATTGCCTATCTTTTCTTCTAGTAATTTTAGGGTTTCTGATTTTATGTTGAAGTCTTTTATCCACTTGGAGTTAACTCTTGTGCATATTGAGAGGTACAGGCCTGTTTTCATTTTTCTGCAGGTAAATTCTTACAAAGACCATGTACAACCAAAACACTCTTAAGCTGCAAAACTAGTGTAAATGGGATCACAATCCTGACTTTAAACTATACTACAGGGCAGTAGTAGCAAACACATGTTGGTACTGGCACAAGAATAGACCAGTGGAACAGAATTGGGGACCCAGAAATACACCAATGCGTCTATACCCACCTGATCTTTGACAAAGGAGCAAAGCAGGCAAATTGGAGAAACGATAGCCTCTTCAACAAATGATGCAGGCAGTATAAATTTACAAGACCTTGACTCAAAAGGAAAACTGAAAAATGAACTGAGGGTGCAGCCCAGTCATAGAGGACCTGCAAGGTATGGTGAGGCCCTGGGTTCAACCCCTAAGTGCCACAAAAAACAAACAAATAAATAGTTACAGCTCAGTGGTAGAGTGCTTGCCTAGCATGTGAAGGGATTTGGGTTCTAGCCTCAGAACCACATTATAAAAAATTCTTAGCATTTTTTCAGTGTTTGATGCTTAAATTCAAAAAAGGTGAATATGCACACATAGTGTTATAACTTATTGTGACAATCACAACTAATGATAGAAATAAAACAAGAAATAAATGCACTTAAATATGAAGTGTTTTCAAAACATACAATGAATATTTAAATTTTAAAAATATAGTAAAAAAAGTATTGCTATTAATTCCCCTCAAAATAATTTCCCAGCTTTGAACACATGCATCTCATTGTTCTTGCCACTTTCTCAAGCAGTTATGTAGGTCCTCTTCTATGAATGTTTTATTTATGCTGTTGTGGCTTCCTTGATGTCCAGAATTGATTCAAAACATTTACCTTTCATGGTTAGTTTGACTTTGGGGAAGAGACAGAAGTTGCACCATCCCACATCTGGTGAAAAAGATAGATCAAGACACTCTCAATTGTTTTTATTTGACAGAAAGTGTCATACCAGAAGTTATATAGAGCATTGCCACAATGAGGCTAAAACTAATGACACTCACAAAAGAGGATTACAGAATTGCTTTGAAAATGGGAAGAATGGGAGACATGTTCAAAGGGAGTATTTTGAGGGGGATTAATGGCAATGTATCTTTTATTGTAATGATTCTTTAAAAACTTAAACAGTCACCATATTTTTGATGATACTTTGTATTTAGGATGGATGAATTGTCAGTGAATAGAACAAAAGTTAATAATTTTTGGAAGAAATCCATGTATCGGTATTTTACTAGAAAAATGAAAAGTGTTTGTATATCAAGAGAATAAATAATTTATCAATAATCTTCAAACTATCAGCCTGAGATATGCACCTTTGTCACAAGTAGATATAAATAGAATTTTGCATCCATAAATAATGTCTGATTTATAAAAAGTTAAATGTATTTTCCATGGGTAAAATAATGTCGATTTCTATAAATTAGGACAATATGACATCAGTCCTGCTGACTTTAGCACATACAACACACTTTTTACTGCTGAGATGAAAACTGAGATTGGCAGACAAAAATAATCTGATTTTATTTCAATACTACAACTAAATGCTAATTATCAAAAATGGATTTAAAATTATCAGAGGGAACTTTTTCACCAGCCTTGTGAAAAGAACTGTTAGACAAAACTCAGTTAAGACACCAAGATAGGTCCTTTCTTCTTGCATTCCATTAGCTCAATATGATTCATAGAGGAGAAAAAGGTATAAAGTTAAACTTTTCATTTGCTGCATCTTTATTTTTGCCTTTGCAGAATGGGTAGTACTTTTTTTCCATAGTAATTGTTGGTATTTTGTTTCTCCAGGTTTTGAATATGAAGTATCATGGAAAAATACAATGTTTAGGTTGATGAATTATAGGGCTAATGAGATTAATTAAGAAATAGATATCTTTAAATTTTCAAGTAACACTAACATCATAGACATCACACAGAACCCAAAGATTAATAGATATATACTTCATTTAACTGAGCGGTGAATCAAATTAGAAAGAAATGTTTGTAGGTAACATATAACTGGCCAAGAAGAGTAATAGTTAGCCTGTATAGTGGCCCACACATGTAATCACAGCACCTCAGGAAGCTGAATGAGAGAAGGGCCTGGCAAACCACTCCCAAGGCAATCCCAAAATAGTCAGCCATTGAAAACCCTCTGAGGGTCACTATGAATCGGATACCGACTTGATGGCACCTAACAACAACAATAACAACAGGAAGCTGAGGACAGAGATATCACAAGTTCAATGCCAGAGGCAGACTGCAACTTAGAGAATATAAAATAAATGAATAAATTGATAAATAAACAAATAAGAGGCTGGGAGTGTAGCTCAATAGTAGAACATTTGCCTAGCATGTAGGAGATCCTGTTCCTGTGTTTAACAGCTCAGTACCAAAGGGGAAAAATAACAGTTGTAAAGGTCTTCTATTCATTTATTTACTCATTTATTTGCCTATCACTGCTAGTAATCTTGCATTTAAATTATCATATTCTAGTTTTTCAATACTCCCATCCTGATTCCTAACATATTATTAAAGTTAGACATATATTTTAAATGTTCATACAATTTTGTACATTAGTTTATTGATATTTGTTGGCATTTCCAATATCTTGGTGAATGACATACACCCTGGGAGCAGGAGACTCTTTTTGGAGATGAATTTGTAGTGACTTCTTTCCGAAAAAGAAATGAATGATGAAAAAGAGACAACAAACAAACAAAAAAACACAATAGCCACTCATGAAAGGGAACCAATACCTTACTAAGTGAGACTCAAATATATATTTTTTAATTTAATCACAGTTTTTGAATTTTGAATATGAATCTTTCTTTGCTTTTGCAATAGAAATGGAGAATGGAGTCATGAGATTTATTTTTCCCAGGAAGTGGTAATTTGGTAGTAAAAACACATACAGTTTCCATTTATTTAGGCCCCAAATCTATTGAAGAAAATTTGAATTAATGTTATAGGCACTCACAAAACTTTTAGAGAAGAAAATTCTGTTGAATATCATGTGTCAGTTTATGAGCATGGGAGTAAGAGCAAAAGCTCCCTAAGAGATTATGAATTTGGGAACATTTGGCTTAGGAACTACCTTTGTCTTAAACACGAAATGGAAACAAGCCTGAAATAAATGCTCACAGAATATAAATATTTTTAGTTAAAACAGAAGAAATACAAAAGGATGCAGCATCTTAAAATCTCAATAACAAAAATAATGTGATATAAAAACCTTAGGAATTAACATAATCATTCAGCAGAGAATGGAAATGATAATGGAACTTTATATATTACACCCTATAAATAGTGGCAGAATTTTGAGAGTGGGATAAAGCAGAGGATTTAGTTTTCATATATGGGAAATGGCAGGATCAATAAGGATCAAGATCTCCATCAGCATAATTATCTACCTTCTTAACATGAATGAGGGGGCCATATTAAGAAGTCTGGGTGTGCCTACCTGAACCCTTTTTGCAAAGACCATCAAATGTGTTTTCAACTGTGTGCATTCTCAACTATGTTGAGAATTAAAGTAGGAGAAGTTGCCTAAATGCACTTTCAAGGTAATGGAGAAAATGAAGGTCCAATTGTAAGTCAATTTGGGGGAAACAGGTAGTATCACTAGAAATACATGCATTCAGCAAATATACACTACAGGGTGATGTTGTGCATGCACTTTGACAGGTACCAGGATACAGCAAAAAAGAAAGAAACTGCTTATGGTCTCATAGAACTTGTAGGTATGTTTAAAGGAAATCTCTGGACTGTCAGAAAGTTCAACTACATCAAGTCTAAAGTCCCTTTTAAAGTTTTAACAAGATACAATTGAAGAAATCATTGTATATTATAAATAGTATTTAATAGCTGTTTGTTTGCTTCTCTATTGCCACTATGATATTCATAATTAAGAGCACAAATATTTTGTCCAAAAATGTCTTAATGTGAACATATACCCTTTCTACAGTCACAATGCAGCACTATGCAGAGCCTACTCTAGGACATCTTAATTTTTATTCTCAAATCAAAATATGTATCTGAAGATTTTAACTGAAGTAATCCTCTGAGAAATATTATACCTGCTATAGAAAGATCAAAAAGACTATCAGATTTCATTTCTGGCTTTGTTACAGCATTTTTTAATTTCAATAAGACTATCTCACTGGAGTGAAAGCCAGTTGAAACTCAGCAAATATTAAGCAAGTTATAATTAATTTTATGTACGAATTACATTCTAGTCTTCATATTCATCTGTTTTCTTCTGGAAGAGTTTCTAAAACCTATGACCTCATTTTCTCTGATACACTAAGGCATTACCAAATGTATGATAGATTTGTCACATTGGAAAAATATGCTCACATTTTCTAATACATAGGCTATTTGTTGGTGTCTTCACTACTAGTTATTGACACCTTTATTACTGGTAAATGACCTCTTGGAAAAATCTCATATATTCCTCAATGACTTTGACCTTTGTTTCACAATTTTCCTCACTCTAAGTTCTGTAGTTGTTCTGAGAGACTTTGATTTCTTTGTGTATAATCCTTCCAACAATATGGTATATTGGTTTCTTGACGACTTCTCCTCTAACAATCTTTTTGCGCACATTACTCCACTCAATCTTAGAATCATTCCTCAGGATGTTTTCCTTCCTTTTCTCTCCATCTTTAAATGAATCTCACTGGAAATCTATATGGTAAGCAGAAAATATTTTGTTCTTAAAACCCTAAACTGATGAGGCAGCAAGTTCTGCAAGGCACCTTACCAGGTTATAGATTGTCTTTGAAATCTCTGACCTTTTCATCATCAAAATCATGGAATTAAAGATCAACACACTGATCCCTTCTTCTGATTATCTCTAATTCTTACATATCCCACACCCTCAACAATTCCCACTCTTTGTTCTTTTATTTTAGGAGAACTGTTAGTATACACACCCAGTTTTTTTCTGTGTGTTCAGAAATGACTTCCCTCATTAGTTTCCTCTGATTCTTGATAACATGCTATGACGTGCTTTTAATTATTTTTTTGTCATTACTATTAACTTTTATCTCATTTTCCTTTTGTCATTTCTACTGGGGAAAACCAAACTAACCAAACCATACCAAACACCATTTTTTTTTTCAAACTCTACTTTCTCTATACTAACATCAAAGCAATTAAACCACTCTACAGAGAACCACCTAGCTGACCATGCTGGTGACACCATCTTTGTAATCAAAACTGTCTACGTCATTGTTACTGCTGTTAGGTGCCCTCAAGTTGAGTCCGACTCACATCAACTCTCATAGGGTTTTCAATAGCTGCTTGTTTTGGCATTCCTTCAGGAGTGGATTGCCATATCCTTCTCTTGTTTCTGTGGTGCTGGGGATTGAACCAAGAGCCTCAGAGAGCACAGAGGGGGACTCTACCACCTGAGCTAAACTCCAGCCCTGTCTACATCACAGGGGCCCTAAGTATAATCAAATCTAATGTGTTTTGTTAGCCAACTTGTTCTGATGTTTTCTGCAATGCTGGAAGAATAGACCCAGGAAAACTAACACATAAGTGGGAGTTTCAGGTAGAAGAAGATGTGGTTAAAAGAAACAAAGAAAATAGATGACTAGGGTTTCTGGATTAAAGATTCTGGGTTTCCAATGTTGATAGTTACATTCCAATTATTTCCCACAAAGGTTGAACTTATTCTTACTCCCACTAGCAATATATGATAGCACTCACTTCCTCAGTCCTGCCTCCATTGGATGTTAACTCATTCCATTTTTCCCAATCTGATAAATACAGATGGTATCTCATTCTTATTTAATTTATATTTTCTAAAGTAATAGTGAGATGAATTGCCCATTAACATAACTCATCATTTTTCTTTCCTTTCAAATTTTTATAATCCTTTTATATACTAGAAAGTAGTTGTTTTTCCTAACATGTTATATTTTCTATGATATTTATCTTTTATATTGATTATTTTTCTTTTGTTACATATAAGTTAATATATTTAATGTGGTTTTATTAATAAATATTTATATGCCTTTTATATATCTTGCTTAAGACCTTTTTTTCTTGCAAGATCAAAAGAAATGTTTTCTGAGTCCTTGCCATTTCAAAGATAAATTAATTCATAAGAAATTATTTTTTTGAGGTACTTGGGGGTTGAACCCAGGGACTCCCAAATACTCTAGAAGTGCTCTACCACAGGGCTGCACCCCTAGCCAAATTTTTATATTTTAACTTTAGTCAGTGTCTTGCTAAGCTACACAGGCTGCCTCTGAAATCAAATTTGTGATCTTTCTACCTCATCCTCCCAAGTCACGGGAATTACAAAAAAGTACTACCAGATGTGGCTTTTAAGAAATTATTTTGATATACAATTTTATGTGCTCATTTTTTTGTTTTACTTGATCTTCCAATACAAGTATACAGCTTTCATTGATAACCCCTCTTTATTCATCCATTGATTTGTTATTAAGATCAGAGATTTTATTTCACTTAAAGACATTTTTCATCTTATTACCTTACATATTTTAATTATTTCCTCTTAAATAGACTTTAGTTTTTAGAGCAGTTTTAGGTTCACAGCAAAATTGTGCAAAATGTTCAGAGATTACTCATGTACTCCTAGCTCTCACACATGCATAGCCTCACCTATTATCAGCATCCTCCCTTACAGTGTTATATTTGTTACTATCGATTGACACATCATTATCACCCAAAGTCCAGGGTTTACTTAGGGTTCACTTTTGGTGTTCTACAGCTTATACATTTTGACAAATATATAATATCTACTTACCATTATAGTATGATAGTTTTGCTATTCTAAAATTCCTTTTTGCTTTGCACATTTATCTCACTGTCCATCCAAACCATGGCAACCTGTGATCTTTTGCTCTCTCCACAGGTTTGCTTTTCCCAAAATGTTATATTGTTGGAATCATACTGTATATAGACTTTTTAGGTTGGTTTCTTTCACTAAGTAATATGCAAGTAAACTTCCTCCACATCTTTATACAGTTTGAAATATATATATATATATATATATATATATATATATATATATATATACACACACACATACATATATATATATATATATACACATATATACATATATATATATATATATATATATATATATATATATATATATATATATATATATATATGTATGTATGTACTGGAAGAGGCTAGGGATCAAATCCAAGGCTTTGCACATGTTAAGCAAGTGCTCCACTACTGAGCTATATCCAGTGCCATGTTTCAGTTCCTTTCTTTCAGGGGTAAGTAATATTTTGTTGTGTGGATATATAACAATTTATCCATTAACCTACTGAAGGACATCTTGTTTGTTTCCAGGTTTTGAAAATTATGAATAAAACTGCTATAAACCTCCAAGTTAAATGTTTTTGTGTGAACCTAAGTTTTCAAATAATTTGCATAACTAACCAAGGAGTTCAACTGCTGGATCACATTGTAAAAATATGAATCTTACAATAAACTGTCAAATTATCTTCCAAAATAGCTCTATTATTTTACATTCCCACCAGCAATAAGTGAGAATTTCTGTTACTCTTTGTCCTAGCCATCATTTAATGGAGTCAGTGTTATGGATTTTGACCATTTCTAATAGATGTGTAGTGGTGTGTCATTGCTTTAACTTGCATTTCCTTAATGGAAAAATGGGTATCTTCTCATATGCTTGTTTGTCATTTGTAGATCTTTGGACAGGTATGTCTTTTAATCATTCATTTTCTTACCTTTAAGTTTAAACAGTTCTTTTGTATTTTGGGGTAACAATCCCCCATCAGATGTATCTTTGAAAGTACTTTCTCTTAGACTGTGGTCTGCCTTTTATTTCTTTGACAATGCCTTTTGCAGAGAAGACTTTTTTTTTCCAGTTCTAGGAATTAAACCCAGGACCTCTCTCATTCTAGGCAATCACTCTGTCATTCAAATTCCTCAGCCCCTTAGAGCAGTTTTTCATTTTAATGAAATCCATCTTATCAATTACTATTTTTACTGGCTGTCCTTCAATATTAAGTCTACAAGGTCATAACTCTTCTCAGAGGTATCTAGATTTTATCCTATGTTATCTTCTAAGAATTCTATCATCTTGCATTTTTTTTGTATATATAAGCTAATTAGGGCATGGTGGTACATAACTATAATCCCAGGAACTAAAAAGGCAGAGGCAAGAAGATTGGAAGCTTGAGGCCAGAGGCAGCTTGCACAACTTGGTGAGACCCTGTCTCAAAGTAAAAAATAAAAAAGAGACCGGGGATACGGTTTAGTGGTAGAGCTCTCACAAAATATGTGCAAGGCCCTGGGTTCAGACATCCAGTACTACAAAAAAAGATAAAAGAAAAAGAATAATAAAATGAAACTAATGAATTTTTGTCAGGTAGTTATGGTGGGGGAAGTTGTTGACTAAAAGAACCAAAAAAGTAAAATATTTTAAGTATAAAAATTGTAATACTGAACATATAGCTATAATAGATGACTATAATTCACCTGTGACTTCTGCAAGTATGAGGTGCTCAAGGTGGATACCATCATAATTCAATTCACCTTTGAAAAGTAATATGTGGGCCTACAAACCCTGTGACTCAGGAGGTGGAGACAGAAAGAATGCAGATTTGAGACTACAAGCAGCCTGCATAACTTAGTGAGGCCCTATCTCAATTTACAAAATTAAAAATGGGTGGGGGATTCAGCTCAGTAGCAGAGTACTTACAATGTATGTGTGAAGCATTAGGTGCAGCCCCACCCTGTGTACTGCAATTTAAAAAAGAAAAGAAGAATATGCAGATAACATACCTTAAAATGTGTGTACATTTTTTGTACCCCCAGTATCATTAAGCCATTTTGAATTAATTTTGTGAAGAGTCTGTGCCTAGATTCACTTTTTTGTACATGAATGTCCATGAATAATTTGTTTAATTTTTCCATTTGTTTAATCTTTTCATCATTGTATCAATTTTACTTTGTCAAAAGATCACTATTTTGAGGTATAATTTTATATTGAAAATCATTTCTTCTATTGGATCTACCTAAATTAGTGGCATCTGTTAAGATTTTTCTTTGCCCTAATATTCAGATTTGTTCATTGTTAGGTGCTATCGAGATGGATTTAATTCATAGGGACTTTAAGTGCAGTAGAACAAAACACTACTCAACACTGACATGCACACAAACTTTGTATATTTGAGTCTATTGTTATAGCCACTATGTATCTTCTTATTTTGAGTCCTGCCACATCAGCAAAATGTGGTCCCAGAGGTGTTACTCCATTTTCATCATTAAGATTATCTACTTCCAGGAGGCAACTCTCCCCCAGTCCCTTTCTTAAATGCCTTTCCACCTATGGGGCTCATTTTCTAGCACTGCATTTGACAGTGCTTCTCTGATATTCATAGGGCTTCCAATGGCTAATTATTTCAGGAATGGGCTGCTAGGTCTTTCTCTCTAGTCTGTCAGTCTGGAAGCTCAGCTGAATCCTGTAGAGCATGGGTGGCCCTGCTGGTATAAGAAATTATCAATGACACAGTTTTCAGCATCACAGCAATACACAAGCTCCTACAACATGACAAGCTGACAGAGATGGAGGAGAATATTCAAATAATTCCTTTTTATCATTTATGTCTCAGATTAGATGCCAGTTTGTGTTTTGTGGCTAGTGGTACCTATAGTTACTGTTTTTATAATTCATTATAATTGTTATTAACCTATTTTATTAGAATATTTGTCTTTTATTACAAAATTCCCTTAATTGGGCATAAGTATCCTATGCTACAAATATAATTCATTTTTAAGTGTAATTATAGTTTTAATTAATCTATTTATTTAGCATAAAAATGTAATAATGATACATACACCAATATATGCATAATGCTCAGTGACAACAGTCAGGCTCAAAAGCCGACACTGATTATAATGTTTTGGAAAGGGGAAAATCATAAGGATAAGAAACTAATTAGGTCTGACTATGCATGGCTATCATCCCAGGAACTAGAAAGGCATAGGCAAGAAGATTGCAAGTTTGAGGCCCAAGACAGCCTGCAGTAACAAATAAAAAAGACTCTAGGGATACAGCTCAGTGATAGAGCTATGACAAAATATGTGTGAGGTCGTGGATTCAGCTATCCACTACTGTGAAAAAGAAAAAGAAAATAATGAAATGAATTTAATGAATTTTTGTTAAGTAGTTATGGTGGGGGAAATTGTTTTCTAAAAGAGACAACAGGAGAAATTTTGGAGATAGATGAATCTGCTCCATGTTTTGATCACATGCATTTGTCAAAAGTAACAGAATTATAAGAATATATGTGTATTTCTAAGAACCTTATTGTTTTCTCATTTTGAAAATACAATCTTTCTCCTGTTCCTATTCTATATTATTTTTCCTGAATAAGTAAAATTTATCTTATAACTGATCACCATAATACTTCTCTTACTATGTGTGTGTGTCTGTGTATGTGTGTGTATGAATATGTATGTGTGTGCATAAGTATATATATATATATATATATATATATCTCACAGTCTCATTGTGTCTCTCTGTGTGGCATCTTATTGCTAGCAAAAATGGACAAGTTTAGTTTTTCTTTTCATTGTTTGCATGAGATTTTCATGATCTTCTCTTGGTGAATTTTGTAGGCCACCCATACAATATTAAATAGTAGTAATGATACTAGATATTCCAGTCTGGTTTCAGTTGAAATGGTCTCAGTTTTTGACTAACAGGGGAAAATGTGTAGTTAGTTTTTGATAAAACATATTTCATATAAAGTTTTCCTTTTTTACATACTTAAAACTTGGCATCATTTATATGGAACTTATTAGATATAGGAGATGTATTGGAATGTTTTCAGCATCCTTTGACACAATTTTATGATTTTTTAATACAGTGACCCATACTAATCTTACATGAAGATATTTGTAATTCTTAATTGCTAAAAAGACAGAAAATTTCCATAAAATGCCATTAAAGGAAAAATTCTTCCACTGTAATATTTATTTTTCCTGCCATCTCCACTTAAAGGCTTGATATAATCTTTGAGTATCTACACACTAAGCTTTTGTGTTCATATGATGATAGTTTTCCATGCAAAACAACCTTCACAGCTATACACTGTGGCACCTTCCTTTAATGTCAGCAATTTATGAGGCTGAGGCAGGCAAATCACAGATTCAAGGCTAGAAGCTCCCTGCACAACTCAGCCAGACCCTTTCTCAAAAAGTAAAAATAAAAAATAAAATAAATAAATAAATAATAAATAAGGGGCTAGGAAGCGGCTTAGTAATGACACCTAGCATGTGCAAGGTCTTGGATTTAATCTCCAGATTTGAAATAAAAAGAAAAAGGGAAGGAAAAAAAAAACCTTGAGGAAAGTTTAGTTTTACTTTTAACTTCAATTTCACTATACTTTCTGCCCTTTTTTGATATGAATTATCCTCCAGCATTAGTAGACAATACAATGCTTAGTAGAAGTTCTTGTATATTTTAAAGGTTTGTCATTACTGACAGAATAAAGGAAATTTGCCTTAATACAGCCTTTTTCAATAGGCAGAATACAAGTCATAGATTTGAAACTGGGTCATCTGATTATCAGTACTATCACTACTCTTTACCATGTTGCTGTTGTTAGGTGCCCTAGAGTCAGGTTCAACCTATAGTGAACCTGTGTGGAAACACCCCCTGATTCTGCAGCAGGTACACAATCCTTTTTATGTTTTTTGATCATCTATAGGAAATTTTTCAAATCCTCATCAGTTTCAACAAGCAAAGTTGTGTCATCTGCATAACACAGGTTGTTAATGAGTCTTCCTCCAATCATGATGCCATGTTCTTCATGAAGTCCAGCTTCTCAGATTATTTGCTCAGCATACAGATTAAAGAGTTTCTGTGAAAGGATACGGCCCAAGTACACACCTTTCTTGACTTTAAATAAGGCAGTATTTCCTTGTTCTGTTGGAACAACTATCTCTGGGTCCATGTACAGATTCCTCATGACTATAATTAAGTGCTTTGGTATTCCCATTCTTTGCAATGTTATCATAATGTGTTCTGCTCCACATAGTCAAATCCCTTTGCATAGTCAGTAAAACATAGACAGACATCTTTCTAATATTCTCTGCTTTTGGCTAATATCCATCTACATCACAATGATGTCCCTGGTTCCAAGTCCTCTTCTGAATCTGGCTTGATATTTCCAGTAGTTCTCTGTCTATATATTGCTGCAGTCACTTTTGAATGATTGTTAGCAAAATTTGGCTTGTGTGTGATATTAATGATATTATTTGGAAATTTCCACATTCATTTGGATCTCCTTTTGAGGTGGGCAAAAATACGAATCTCTCTCAGTCAGTCTGCCAGGTAGCTATTTTCCAAATCCCTTGGCATTAACAAGTTAGCACCTCCAGTGCAGAATCTGTTTGTTGAAACATCTCTATTGGTATTCTGTCAGTTCCCAAGCCTTATGTTTTACCAATTCCTTTAAGGCAGTTTCCACTTTGTCCTTCATTATCATTGGTTCCTGATCATATGCAATCACTTGAAATGATTACATATCTGCCAATTCTTTTTTGTATAATTAATCTTTGTATTCCTTCCATCTTCTTTTCATGTTTCCTGCATCATTTAATATTTTCCCTATTGAATCCTTCACTGTTGCCATTTGAGGCTTGAGTTTTTTCAATTCTTTAAGCTTGAGAAAAACAAGTACGTTCTTCCCTCTTGGTTTTTTATCTCCAGCTGTTTGCACATGTCATTTTAATATTTGATTTTGTCTTCTTGGGCTACCCATATAAGAAAAGTAAATAATATCCATGGACCTCAGTTTTCTCAATTGTGAATGGAAACATTAAACACTGTTATTGTGATATTTAAATATAATTTATAAAGCAAACTGAAGGTTGTTATTTCACTGGAAGATAGTGAAGTGGCAAAACAAAATGTAAATAATTTTTATCAGCAATAGGTGTTTTTGTTTAATTTCTTGGAGACATATTTAGTAATAAAATAATCATTTCAATCTTCTTGTTTAGTCACTAGCAAGTACTTCAGAACTTACTTAATATCCTCCTTTACCCTTTAAGATTAATCACTCACTTGTAGTGTGAACTTTTCTAAGTTTCTTGTACACATTTTGCTTAAACTCATGTGAAGTAAATTCATACATACATAATGCCAATAAACTGCAATCTGTATACTAGAAATGTTAGAACATGATCCATGTTTGTTGAACTTGGAAAAAATAATGAAAATATTTTCTTATTAGCAATGGTAGCAAAGATTTGATTAATTGTATGGATATTGTTTTTACTTCCCTTTCACAGTGTACTAAAACTATTTTTAAAGTCCCATTTTTACAATGAACTTAATGCCATAACATTGGTCTAAGCAAAATTTATCAGTCCTGAGAGTTTTATTCCCAGCACAATGTAAAGACATGTAAAAAATGTTCAAACTCTTAAATTTTTTGTTTCATAGCAAAAAGAAGCATTACTTAAGGTTAACTGGTGTTATGGTTATACTACTTAAGGTTATATTGATTCATACATTATAATACAGTGACACATTACAGAAATGTTAAGCATATTGCAGAGAACCATCACTAGAAGGTAAATTATTTAGAGGCCTATAGGAGAAAAGTTGTGCGAGATTCAACTGAATAAGCACTGACCAGAAAAGATACACTGGTATCACTTGTCTTTATCTTTTTCACTTAAGAACAAAGTGCCCCAAAAAGATGAATTTTATTCATTTTATCTTTATTCTGACATGCATAATAAAAAAGAAATGTTATTAAAATTTTTATTTAAATATTATTTGTTAATTTATTTATCTGGCCTTTGAAAAAAAAGATTAAAGAATACTTATGTTATTGAGAATAGTGTTAGTGGAAAAGCCACCTTGAAATGAAAATAGAAATCTAAGCTTAGGAAACTGTTTTTGACCCGTATTAAAAATTTAGATGAAGCC
>VMDO01020981.1:0-36307 GCA_007922755.1 Pedetes capensis
TTTCATTCAAGTATGTGGTTATGGATCGTTGTCTTTCATAATCCGTACTATGTTTGATTTTTCCTTTTTCTTTTTGATGAGGTTAACCAGAGGGATGTCTATTAATCTTTTCAAAGAACCAGCTCTTAGTCTTATTAATTTTTTGAATTATCTCTTTGGATTCTAATTGAGTTATTTCTCCCTTTATTTTTGTAATTTCTTTTTGGGTGTTCCTTTTAGGCTTGATTTTTTGTTGGTTTTCTAGTGTCTCAAGATGCATCATTAGGTCATTTATTTGGCTCTCCTTTATTTTATTGATGAAGGCCCTTAATGCTATAAACTTCCCTCTAAAAAACTGCCTTCGCTGTATCCCATATGTTTTGGTATGATGTGTTTTCATCATCATTTGATTGTAGGAATTTTTTAAATTCCAATTTGATTTCATCAACAATCCATGGGTCATTCAGCAGTGTATTATTCAGTCTCCATGAGTTTCTGGAATTATTCTTCCTCTGGAGCTCCAATTTTATCCCATTATGATCTGAGAAGGAACAGAGGATAATTTCTACTTTTTTGTATTTGTTGAGGGAGTTCTTATGGACTAGCATATGATCTATCTTAGAAAACGTTCCATGTCGAGCTGAAAAGAATATGTATTCCTCATCATGGAGATGAAATATTCTGTATATATCTGTGAGATCCAACTGGTTTAGGGTGGAGATTAGATTTGACATTTCTCTGTTGGCTTTTTGTTTTGATGACCTTTCTCTTGATAAAAGTGGGGTATGGAAGTCTCCCATAATTATTGATTCTGGTCCAATAAAGTTCTTTATATTCCATAAAGTTTGTCTTATAAAGCTAGGTGCCCCTATGTTTGGGGCATAAATATTCAGGAGCATTATTGATTCTTGATCCATTGTTCCTTGTATTAAAATGCAATGTCCTCCTTTGTCTCTTCTGATTGTTTTGTTGTTGTTGTTAGGTGCCGTCGAGTCTCTCTTCTAATTAGTTTTGGGATAAAATTTAATCTATCTGAAATTAGTATTGCAACACCTGCTTTCTTTTGTTCCCCTCTGGCTAGGTATATATTTTTCCAGCCCCTAACTCTCAGTTTATTCCAGTATTTTTGAGTTAGATGAGTTTCTTGAATACCATGTATTGATGGTTTGTGTTTTTTCATCCAATTAGCCAGCCTCTGTCTCTTACTTGGCGAATTAAGACCATTTACATTAATAGTGATTATTGAGGAGCATTTATTGTTATATATCCAATCATTACCTGTTACTGATTTATGAATCATGCTTGCTTTGGTCCTTTCTTGGGTTGCACTCATTTCAGTTAACCAGTTCTTTGTTTACCTTTATAGGGTTGTCTTAACTCTCCTGGATGTGGTAGTTGATTTACAATCCTCTCCAGTGTTGGTTTGGTGTTTGCATATCGTTTAAAACATCAGTGTCATTAAATGTCTTATGCTCCTCATCTATTTTCAAAGATAATTTTGCTGGACATATTAGTCTTGGCTGAAGATTGATTTTTTTTTTTTTTTTTTTTAGGATTTGAATCACCTGTGTCCATTCCTTTCTAGCTTTGTTGTATCTAGTGTTGATATGGAGAAGTCTGCAGTAATTTTAATAGGTTTTGCTTTATAAGTAATAAGGGGTTTCTGTCTTGCTGCTTGCAGGATAGCTTCCCTGGTCTCTAATGACAGCATGCGAGCGATGACATGTCTTGAGGATCTACTTAAGTAGACCATCATGGAGTCCTGAATGTCTCAGTGGTGTATATATCCATTTCCTGTACTATCTTTGGGAAGTTTTCCTTGAGGATATCCTTTACCAGATTTTGAAGGCCTCCAGTGGATCTTTCTTGTCCTTCAGGGATGCCCTGAATTCTTAAGTTTCGTTTTTCATTCTATCTGAGTTCTCCTGGCAATCTTTCTTTAATACCTTTATCATTGATTCCATTTCTGACTGTTTTTATTTAAGTTCATTTATGGCATCTTCAGAATTGGAAATCCTCAACTCAGATTCATCCAGTCTCAATGAAAAGGATTCTTTAGCCGAATTCAATTCAGTTAACTTGGATTGAGTTTCAAGGAGAGTTGCTTGGTTTTTCCTTATCATTTCTAACTGGGATGATAGAACAGATTCCAAGTGAGATATCTTCTTTTCAAGGATTTCCAGGGTGCTTGTAGTATTTGTTTTAATTTCTCTTAGTATGTTTATAACCATGACTCTGAATTCCGAATCAGAGATCTCTAAGAATTGAGAGTCCTTGGAGTTATTTGTTGGGGGGCTTTGCTCTGTGGGGCATTCAGATCCATCCTGTCCCTTTGTGCTTTTTTTAGGTTTACTTTGTTTGCCCATAATATGGTCTGGGAAGTAGAATTCGTCTCTCCTGAGTGTGCAGTACTTCTCCCTCTGTTATTCCTTTGAGATTGTGTGGTGCTGAATCTCTGGTGCTTATTGGAGCTTATAAGCTGGGTATATTTTCGGCTTTTTGGTCTGTGTGGTTCTCTCTTTAGTCCACCAGCCCAACTCCAAAGGGGCTAAGGGATAGGGAGGCAATAGATTTTGTTTCTCTTCTGTAGGGTGAGAAAGGGGGGATCCAAAACTTGTAGTTTGTGTCCCACGGGCAGGGCGACAGTGTGATGTCAAGGTTGCACTCCATGTTGGGTCTGTCTCCCATGGGTGTTTGTGCGAAGTCCCCTCTGAGTCTCTGGGATTCTATCCTGCTGTCTGCGTGATGGCGAAATGGCGGAAAGGAGGTCCCACTACTGACCTCTGTGTAGCTCCTCTGAAGCCAAGTGCTCGATGTCAGTGTTCATCCAGTTTCATCCTGTATCTCCCAAAAACTATCACTGTTTCTATCTATTCAATGTGAGTTCTAAACCCCTAATCGAGGCTTCCCTTTACTCCGGGACAGAAGGTGTGCGTTATCTTTCCACCATCTTGCCACTAGACCTTTATGATATCATATTAGAAAAGTTTTCTTTCCTATAATTCCATATCCCGGGGTCACAAACAACAGGTCAATGAAAGATTCTGTAAGAAGAAAAAAACTAACAAGTAACTTCTCATGGATACTCCTAGTTATATAGGAAGGTATGGTCAAATGAAATTGAAAGATGAAATTGTAAAATTGTATTTTAAGAACAGTAACCATGTATATGATGAATTCTGCCTTACTTCTTTTAATGAAAGACCTGATTAGATTGAGAAGAAGCCTGACTTTCCATATTGCCTCCGTAGTCTTGGGTGTATATCCTGGGCCAATTATTCATTTACCTTACACATGAATTTTCCCACTGACCAAAAATTATTGTGCAATCTTAACTCATTATGAAACAGCAAAGATGTAATTGTGCTTGCAAAACCTATTGAGCTCTTTGTGGGGGGAAAGAGGCCATGCAATCAGGAACTTTGACAATTATCTCTGTGTAGAGCAGCTCCTCAGGAACTGGATGTCCTAACATGCACTGCAGCAGCCCAATCAAAAGGTTATGAGAAACATAATCAGGTACAACTACAGCCATGCACACCAAAACAAACTACAACCTGCACTATATGCTCATGAAGAGATTTAGATGCTATTGAAAAATATTTAAGTAGATCTTCTGTTGTAGAACACCTATAGGTAACTGGGGAGGGAACAATAACAAGATTGTTTTCTAGGAGATTCCTTTAACACATGTACATGCTTGTGTACCTGCAGCACAAACACAACAACATAAAGGTATGCCAGGATCATTGTTTCCTGGCTATACTTCTGGACAACTTATTACTTGTTATATTAGGCTTTCTTATATTAATATTCATGTACATCTGTATAGATTTGACTGTAGATTGTTGACACTTTAGCTAACAAATAATATAGACTCAATCCTGTGACTAAGATGTCAGAGATTTTAAACTTGAGAAGGTATAGGACTTTGAAAATAATCTTCCAAGGTAGCCATGATGGCTTCCCTCCTCTTTTTCCCTGGCTAGCAGGACCTACCTGCATCAGAAACTGCACATGCCAGACAGTAACTATGCAGACTTCAATGTGGCTAGGAAATGGGCAAATGACCAGTTCTGGCCAGTGGAACAGGAAGAGGAATCTGTTGGGGGAGATTCTGAGAAAGATTTCTCTCACTGAGTTAAGAGGGAAAGAGAAGCATGAAAACTTTTTTCCCTGCATCCTTTTCTTCCTGTTTTTTTCATGGTGGATGAGAATGTGACGTCTGGAGTGGCAGTAGACAAGGTACAACCATGAGGTAACATGTCCAAAGGTGAAAGTGAACAGGATAGGGACAGTGATACAGAGAGGTAGAAAAGCCCAGAGATAAAATCATTAAGTTGCTGAATCAACTTTGGAACTGTTTCCTTTTATACTGTGCTGTGAGAAATGATATAACTGTTTTAAAAGACACTTTTACTCAGAATTCTATTACTCATAGGCAAAAACATATTTCCTAATGTAATTGTCCACTGAAAAGTTAGGTACCTATAAGGTAGTTGCATTGCTGGTGAAAGAGCTAAAGCAAAACCAGAAGCCATTGAATAGAAGTCCCTGAAGGGTCTGATGGACTTTGTTATTGTTGATTAGAAGAAATATTTTGATAATATAAAAATTAAAACACGGTAAGAAAAACAACTAAATTAACAACAGACATGAATTATATTATATAATTTAAAAAGAAAGAAAAATACAACATATTTACATTTTCTAATATTAATGATAAGGTTAAAAGCATTTCACAAATCATCTAGTACTCAGAGTACTGTTTATTTTTCCTTCCCACATCTGACTTTTCAATATTCTATTTTCCCATTTTAATAATCTAATTTTCATAAATTATTCTGTGTATTTTCATGTGATTTCTAATGTTTTAAATTTGTCCTTTTCAGAAACCATGCCTGTGGTTTTATTCATATTCCATTGTTTTCATGTTTTATGGCCTTGTAGTTTCTGAAATAAAGATATTAATAATAATCAAATCTGTATTGCTCGTCTATTTATTATATCTTCAAGGAAAATTGTTTTTATCTAAATTGCCTCTCTTAAACTGAAAATAGATCTACCGTATGACCCAGCTATAACACTATTGGGAATTTACCCAAAGGAAGATGGGTCATCATACCATGGAGACACCTGCATCTCCATGTTCAATGCTGCACTTTTCACAATAGCAAGGATATGGAATCAACCAAACTACCCTTCAACAGAAGAATGGATAAAAAAAACTATGGTACATATACACGATGGAATACTACTCAGCAATCAAGAAAAATGAAATAAGGTCATTCCCAGCAAAATGGATGGAATTAGAGAAAATTATTTTAAGTGAACGGCCCAAGCTCAGAAAGGGAAACACCACATGTTCTCACTCATATGTGGGAGTTGAATCAAAATTATAAGGAGGAAACATCCTATTCAAAGGTTGGATCAAAATAAAATGGAAAAAAAAAAGGCTAAGAATGGTGTCAATATAAATGGTCTAGGAAATGCATGCAATTATTCTGACAAGATAATAACAAAGTTTGCTACAGGAAAAATTTCTATCTTAAACAGAACTGGAACTCAAGAACATATAGAAAAATATTACCAAGTAAATGATAGTGAAGACTTAGATGGGGAGGGCATGATGGGGGGAAGCATACAAGAGGGTAAGGGGGCACCTATATGAATAATGTACATCAAAATGCATATATGTAAATACCACAATGAAAAGCATGTCAGAATGAGTCACATTAAGGTGTACATTAAAAATGTCCAATTAAACTAATAATAATAATAATAATAATAATAATAATAATAATAATTTCACCTTGAAAAAAATAAATAAATTGCTTCTCTTTAAAATGTGGCTACGAACGTGCTCATCAACAGAAGAATGGATAAAAAAATTATGGTATATGTACACAATGGAATACTACTCAGTAATTTAAAAAATGAAATAATGTCAGTTGCAGCAAAATGGATGGAATGGGAGAAAGTGAATGAACACAAGCCCAAAAGGAGAAATATCACATGTTCTCACTCACATGGGGGAGCTGAATCAAACTTAAAAGAAGGAGAAGATCCTATACATAAATTGGAACATAATAAAAAGCTCTTGTAAACTTAGTGTAGAAGGGCCTGGCAATCCACTCCCAAGGCAATCCCGAAGCACTCAGCCATTGAAAACCCTATGAGGGTTGCTATGAGTCGGATACCGACTCAACGGCACCTAACAACAACAACAACAAACTTAGTGTAGAAGGGACAACTTAAGGAGTAGGAAGGAAGAGGGAGGGATTTAGCAAAAGGAAGTGATGATGGGAGAAGATGGGAGAGGGAGGAGGGCCAATGAGGAGTGAGGACGGAAGGAGTGGTCAACCTCAATGTAAACAGCTCAACTTTATTAGTACGGGAAATTAATAATAATAATAATAATACCAATAATACCAAAAGATGACAATAACACAAATGGACTAGATCGTTCCTGTAACACTGCTGAAAATGTAAAAAGATAGGTCACTACAGAAAAAAGTTTGGGCTTAAATAAAAATCAGGATGCATGTATATAGATAAATATTCCCACAAAAAGGCATACAAGTAGAAAGGAGGCCATTGGTGGGGGGTTGGGGATGGGGGAAGAGGCTTATGAGAGGGTAAGGCGGAAGTTATGTGAGCAATGTACAATGAACCACATATATGGAAATGTCACAATGAAATACATGTCAGAATGAAACCCATTAAGCTGTACATTAAAATTTTCTGATAATATATATATATTAAAATAAAAAAAATAAAAATAAAATGTGGTTGCATAAGACTCAACCAGTTTTTGACTCAATAAACCCTTCCACATTGAGAATCTTCCCTCAACATTTTGGATGTTAAAACTTATTACTAATATATTTGTCAATAATGTCTATTGATACATAGAAGTAAAATTAGATTTTTATTTAATAATTGAAATGACATCTTTGTTAAGTGGCATAAGCTCATTTACAATGGTAATGATTGTAATAGTAATAGCACTCTGCTAGAAATGAGACCATTGTGAAATATGCTTCATAATGAAAATGTATTTTAATCAAAGAACTATAAAAGACATCAAAGTCTAAATGCATCATTTCTTATGGGTAATAATATCTATATGAAGTATATCTTGCTTTAAAATAGTCATAAGGTCAATCATTGCTTTTCAAGAAAAAATTATATTTCTGAAGCTGAATTTAATTGATGAACAATTAACTTTTTCGATGTGAAAACCCTTGGCTAATTGCTCAAAGTGGAAGAAATGTCTGAAACCTCATATCATTGTTATCATTGTGGACAAAACGACAAGTTGACTCTCTGTCTTTATTTTTGTACCACACTGATAATTCAATTTAGAAATTATCTATAAATTAAGCCTTTAAAATTAACAAAATAACTAATTTTTTCAAAATCTTTTGGGCACATGTTAGATGCTAGGCACTAAGCTAAGGGTTAAGACAGATGTGACTGTTGCCTTCAGCTACTTCCCAGCTTAGTGGGATGTTTATAAAAGTTTCCAATTAATAATAATAATTGTTACTATGAGGTCTTATTTTGTGTTGATAACAACTCAAGAATTAATAAAACAGGCACAATCCATGCTCTGATGGAGTTTATAGTCTATTAGAAAACTCAGAAAATGAATGATTATAAAATTAATGTCCTAGTTTATTTTAAGTCGGGATCTCTTTTACCCAGAAGAATTCAGAGAGCTATGAGAACTTGTAGTTCACAGCCTGACCTACAGAAGTCTTTATATAAGACAGTATTACAAGTAGGGCTTATGAGATGGAGGGTTAACCAAATGCAGAAGGTAGAAAGGAAATTCCAAGCATAAAAATGGTGCTAAATCAGCCTTACTTGTTGTTGTTGTTAGGTGCTGTTGATTTGGTGTCCGATTCATAGTGACCCTATGTACAAAAGATGAAACACTATTGTCTTTCTTCTCTGCTATTTATAGGGTTCTCAATCACTGATTGTATTTTGGGAGTGGGTGGCTGGGTCCTTCTCCCAAGTCTACAGCCCCTGGTGTTCCAAGGTGGTCTCCCATCCAAGTACTAACCAGGCCCAACCCTGTTAGCTTCCGAGATCTGACACCACAGTGGTACGGCTGCAGGTAGTACTTACTTAGGTTTTGAAATATCAGTATATTCTAGAAATAGCAAAGTATTTTCTCAGTAAAGTTCTTGCAACATGGAGGGGATTAGAGGAAGAGAGAGATGATTCTCTCTCAAGAGTAGTTCACTCTTGGAGAAGCTGGTCCAGAGAATTATTCCCCTGTCAGGCTATAGTAGGCCATGGACCCAGAGTTGGACCATCCTGAAATCTCATGTTTCTGAGGGTGGAGAACAACTGGCAGTGCCAAAAGGAAAGACAAAATCCACTTCCAACAAGGAAAATATAGAGAATAGCAACGACACAATGGTAGAAAAATTTGCGAGGCACCACAGTGCACACCAGCAATCCTAGTGACCCAGGAGCCTGAGGCAGGAAGATCGCAAGTTTGAGGCCAGAAGCAGCCTATGCAACTTAGTGAGACCCTGTCTCAAAATAAAAATGGGGCTGCAGATGCAGCTTAGTGGCAGGGCACTTGCCAAGCATGCATGAGGCCCTGGATTCAACCCCCCTGTACCAAATAAACAAACAAAAAACAAAAAGGAAAAACTTGACTCTTGTTTTCTATTTTCATGGATGTTACCACTCTCCTCCCAATAGCGTAAAAGAAACCTGGGAGCTAATCTTAACATTTTTTTCCTCCATAGCCCTCCAAATTAGTCAGTTACAAATTCCCCTCCCTCCTGTCTTCATAACATCTCTTTCATGTATGCTCTCTTCCTTCCACTCTGCCACCTTTTTAGTGTAGCCCTTCTTCTTGGTGTGGTATCCCAGGCCTCATCTTCAGACTCAACTTTCTGCTCCTTCTAATCCATGCATCATTGTCACCAGAATGATCCCTAAAATAATCTAATCGTGTGATTTCTGGACTGGGAAATCAATTATTTCAAGAGAAGGTCCAAGTTCTTGCACATTGAGTTCAAAGTACCTTGTAACTTGACACCAGCTTGCCTTTCTGGTTTTATTGCCTGTAAAACCCCTACACATGTTGTGATCCACAGGCATGCTGAGACACTTCCAGTATCCTAAATGAGCAAGGTGCTCCTGTGAGAGCCATTCGCTAGTAGCTTTAGTTTTGGAGGTCAAGAGATTAAATACAGCCCTACTAAACACATCTCAGAGGACTTCTCAGACTGAAACAAAAAAACACAGTTGAGAATAATTACACTTTATGAGGAATTGTTGGGGGAAATGTTTATTATGATTTGGCCTCTGTGAAGAATACCGTATATTACCAAAAAGTTTAAAAACAAAATGAAACAAAATCAAGGTTCTTGATTTATATACAACAAACATGAAGGCTTTTATGTGAAGCTGACCAAGAAGTAATAATCTTTAAAAATCTATGTGAAGAAGTTTGTCCTAGAACCTCAATGAAGAAAAATGAAAAAGATTTCATGTTTCTAGTAATATGAGAGATGACAAGTTCTCTGGGGATGGGATTTAGCTCAGTTGGTATAGTGCTTGCTCTGCGTGTTCTGAGGCTCTGGGTTCAATCCTCAGCAGCACAAATATGGGAAAAATACCTGTCAGTCTACTCCTGAAATAATCTCCAAACAATCAGCCATGGAAAACCCTATGAAAAGTAGAGAACCACTGACATAGTGCTGGGCATAGCACAGTGTTAGGGAGTATTTTGTTTGGTTGTACATAGGGTCACTATGAGTTGGACCCAACAACAATAATATGGGTTCTGTAATGATAATTTGGGGATAGGATTTAGCTCAGTTAATAGAGTGTCACTCTACAGTCTCTGAGATCCCGGGTTTGATTCCCAGCACTGCAAAAATGGGAGAAGGACATGGCAATCCACTCCCTAAGCAATCCCGAAACAATCAGCCATTGAAAACTCTATGAAGGTCACTGTGAGTCGGACACAACACAATGGCACCTAACAAAAACAACAATGATAATTTTAGTTCCTCTGTGTTTCTCCAGTATCATCAATAAAAATGCTAAAATCTCCAATAGCCAAACACACCACTTTCAGAGAATACTCAGTCCAAAACAGATTACCCACCTTTTGTTCCCTCTCTGAAATCATCCATAAAAGTCCTTCCTTTCTCCCTTTTGCTGAGATACTCTGTGATTCTCCATGATATTTAATCTTCCTCACAGCAGCAATTAATAAACCTTATGTGGGCAAGAGGGTATATTTTATGGTCTTTGCCTCTTGGCTTTCAAGCCTCACTGGTGTCTATGAATTGGGTACCCAGATTATATAAGCAGGTAGATGTTCCTTGCTCCTTGGGAATACTCTCTACAGAAGCCACTTGGCCATGGTGAATTGATGGCTTGAGCAGCAGTAGCAGTGATTGTAAAGAGATTGCCAGAGGGTGGTGCAGGAGCAGGGGGTGGTACATGGGACTGGTAGGATGCCAGTGCAATGTGAGAGGTTAGTGTTCAGTGGTGGCAACAATAGTATTAATTGCACTGTCATGTTAAAATTGCTTTTGCAACAAGTTTTACTTGTCATCTTGTCATTCCTTTTATTTATTTGATGTCCTCTCGTTAAAGTCTTTTTCAGCTTAAATCATCTAGAGCTGGTCACTGGATGAGTGCCTTAAAGCTATCAATATTGTAACAATATTCTACATAATCTCTCTATGCAAAACTTTATGCATTTGGTGAGTTTAAAATATAATTCTCTAGTCATGAATGCTTTTTCTAAGTTCCGGATCTAAATTTCTAATTTACAAAACAGGTTGATTTGAGTATATCACATGCACTTCCAATTTATCGTGTTGAAAACAAAATCAGTTGTCTTCCCTACTTCCTAACTAGATAACTAATATTATGTAAAACAGGAACTTGTGAGTCATGTCCTCAAAGATCAAGCCCCATAAATTCTTCTCTCTATAAAATCCATCTCTTATCCCCACAGCCACCTTGACGACTCTACTACAAAACTTCAATTATTTCCCCCATTGATGACTTCCATGGCTTTGCTGTTTACCATATTTCTGTTTTGCCCTTTACAATCCACTCTTCACTTAGCAGGTGCAGAAATGCTTCTAAAAAGCAAGTCATACACATGTATTTATGTATATGCATGGTACTTGGAGGTTGAATCCAGGGCCTCACACATACTTGGTAAGTGCTCTACCACTGAACTTCACCCCCAGCCCATTTTTAAATTTTTTTCTTTTGAGAAGGAGTTTCACTAAATTACACAGGTTTCTCTGGCCTTGAACTCATGAACATCTAGCCTGTTACAGGCTTGTGTTCCTATGCCTGGCTATAACTTCTCTTAGAATAAAAGATTAGATTGACACAAACAAATGAATTTATGATCATTTATGGTCATTTATGCTTGTTGGAATACTGTTATACATATTATGGAGAGTGGGAAAATATGATCTTGAGATCCTCCTGTTTCAGCCTCCTCAGTCACTAGGATTACCAGAGTATGCCACTGTAATTGGCATAGTTATAATATCTAAACCATATAAAAACCTCTGGCTCCCATTTTCCAGAAGAAAGTTTCTTTCAGAATAAAAACTCACATAATACTGGACTTTCAAGGAAAGTTCAGAAATGGTCTTGAGTTAAAATTACCAGAGCACATTCAGTTGTGCTATATGGAATGTATATTGGTATCCAGGTTTCTGCATAATAACTACATTTTTTGGTCTCTATTTTAAGCAGGAAGTAATTTTGCTCAAAGGAATATAAAGATTAGAAAAATTTGCCATCCTTGCAGCCTCACATACCACAACATAAATTGGTTCTATAAAGCACAAATTAACAAATATGTATTAAACATCTGTTATGTATCAGGTCTTATTCTAAGATATATGAATATAGCTCAAAGTAAAGTAGATAAAGTGTCTGCTCTCTTGCAACTACCATTCTAGAGGGGAGAGATGTACAGGAATGAAATAAACATGGTGGTAAGTATTATGAAGAAAATAATGACAGAAAGTGTTGGGAAAGCTACTATTTCATATAAAGTGCTCCAAGAAAGCCTCCCTCTTTATCTTTGTGGTGCTGTGGATTTAAACTATGGCTTTATGGATGATAGGCAAGTACTCTACCACTTAACTACATCCCCAGCCTGAGAAATTAATTTTGAAAAGCTAACATTTTATAAAAGTCCTGAAGGAAGTGAGGATAAATAATGATGTAATATAACATATAAACATAGAAGGCTATATTGTATAAAACCATTATTTCTGGACTTACACTGCCTAGGTCAAATTTGAGCTCTGATACTAATGTGATCTCAAGGAAGCCATTCATATCTTTGAACCTCACATTTCCTATTTGAAAAAATGCAAATATTGTTTGGTTGTGCATCTTAAATAACTTAGTAGTTATAAAAGTGCTTAAACAGCACATGGTAAGTACTCAATAATGTTATCACCATTTTGAGAAATGATGTTATAACAAAGAACTAGGTTAGGAAGAAAAACTTTCAATACCACAGAATCAAGTCAGTAATTTATAGATAATAGAAGAATAAAAGCCTTTAGTAGGAGTCAAATAATGAAAACATAAGCAGCTACCAGGAAAGTTTCATATCATTTATTTGAGAATTCTTTGAATATCCACTATATACCAAACACTATGCCAGAGAGTGAGCAAAGAAGTGAGAAAGTTAGGCATTATCTTTCATTTAAAAAAGTTCATATTATAATAAAAATGGAATCCAGTAAAACAGTAACCACACTGCAAGATATAAAGACAATGGTGTAGTAGGTATAGGGAAAGTACTATGGGACTAAACAATTGGAACAGTTATAAGAACAAAATAAGAAGCAGACATGCCTACCTGACCACATATGGAAACTCATTGACTGAACCACAATCATTTCATTAATCTCTGTATTATTTTTCTTTCAATCAATGATTAAGACATATAAAAGATATGTCAGAAATGTAATGCCCATTAAAATTTCATATACTGAACCTGTTAGCTGCATAATCAACATTAAGTTGAAGAAATAAAATCTTACCAGACTTTGAAAGCAGCTCCCTTCAGGTACCTCTCTGTAACTACTTACTTTCTCAAAGGATAACCATTATTATAATTTCTGTTAACCTAGGGTTAGTTTTGCCTTATTTTGTACTCTGTATAAATAAAAACTTATTTATTCCTTGTGCCTGGCTTCTTACCATAAATATTCACACAAAGACCTAAATACATAAAATTTCATAGATGACTATTTGTTACTAGTTAAGACATGGAAGAAAGTACTCCAAATTTCCATCAAAAGGTGAAAGGATAAATAAACCTTGTATATTTATACAAGGGAATACTATTCAGCAATGAAATGTGATAAACATTATAGCAAGGATGAATCTCAAAGTAATTATGCTTAGAGAACAAAGACAGACATAAAAGGAGAATATATGATTACATTTATGTAAAATTCTAGATAAAATTCAAATTAATCTATAGAGGCAGAAAGAAGAGTTGTAACAGAGTGGATAGGAAATGAGGTGAGAGATGCCAGGAGGATATTTCAGGGTTAATGGATTTGCTCATGACCTTGATTGTGGTGGTTCTTTCACTGAGTACATATCTTTCAAAACTTAACAAATTGTACACTTTTTACAAACTTTAGTATTAATATACAAAAACTGCATATAACCGAAGCATAAAATTTGGTGAGTTTGCACATATGTGTACACTTACAACAATGTTGCTATCATCACAATCAAGGTAATAAATTCATCATCTGTAAAAGTTTCCTCATGTCTTTCTTGTTTTCCTTTTTAAAATTTATTTCATTAATTAATTAAAATTTTTTGAGGTACTGGGGGTTGAACCCAGGACCTTGTGCTTGCATGCTCTGCATGTGCTGGACCACTGAGCTGTGCCCCCAGCCGATTTTTTTAACTTTTTGAGACAGGGTCTCGCTAAATTAAGCAGACTGCCTCTGGTCTCCGCCTCCCGAGCCGCTGGGATTACAGGTGTGCACCACCGTGCCCGGCTAATTAATTTATTTTTGTGGAAAGAAAACTCAACATGCAATCTGCCCTCTTAATTTTTTGTTTATAGTGAGATATTGTTAACTATAAGCAATATGTTGTAAAGTCTATCTCTGGAATTCACTCATCTTGTATAACTGGAACTTTAGATCCTCTGAACAAGACTTCTCCATGTCCTCTTCTCCCATGCTCTAGTAACCAGAATTTTATTGTTTACTTCCATATTTTTGACTATTTCAGGTGCTGCACATATGAGTAACCATGTAGTGTTTGGCCTGTGGCTAACTTATTTCAGTAAGCATGTCTTCTGTGCCCATCCATGTTGTGGCAACTAGTAGGATTTTCTTCTCTTTTAAGGCTGAATAGTGGAAACATTGTATGTATTTCCACATTTTCTTTATTTATCTGTTGATGGACATTTGGGTTGTTTCAGTATTTTGGCTATTGTAAGTTTGTATACTTTAAGTATGTGCAATTTACTTTAGGTTAATTATTCTCCAATAAACTCTTTTCAAATAAAAAGGAGGTGTGAATATTTTACTAACAAATGTTACTGAAACCTTTCCTAGCCAGGTACAGTGATGCATGCCTGTAGTCCCTGGAATTTGGGAGGGTGAGGCAGGAGGATCACAAGTTCAAGGCCAGAGACAGCCTGTGTAACTTAACAAGACCCTGTCTCAAAATAAAAGATGAAAAATGGGGTGGGGGCACAGCCAAGTGGTACAGCACTTGCAAATTTTGTGCGAAGCCCTAGGTTCAAACCCAAGTATGAAAAATAAAAAGCAAAAATCCCTTCTGAGTTCAGTATGTATTTAAACCTTTAAATATATCACAAAGTCTCAAAAATTCAGTTTAATTAGGGTGGGCCTTATTCACCTGAACCATGGTAATAAAGAAGGAGACTTCAGAGTCAGGCTATGGGGGTTCAATTCCTTCCTCCTCACCTTACCAGCTTTGTGATTTTGGGCAAGTTACTTTGTGCTTCAGTTTCTTCAATTGTACAAAGAGGGATAATAATAGTACCTACTTCAAAGAGTCACTGTGGTTGCTGTGAGAACTATGAGTTACTTTACGTAAAGGATTTAGAACTCAAATACCGAGCAAACTGTTAATTATTAGAGTTAAGACTCTCATCCTTCATGAGGTAAAATCAAGCAGGCGGTGTCTCTGGCAAAATCAACTTAATGAGGCCTTTTTTCTCTTTAGTGACCTAGCTATTATACTAGCATACAAAATCATACTAGATTAAGTTCTGTTCAGCTTCTCAAATCTCATCTATTGACATTTACCAGCCAAAACATCCCACACAAATGAATCTCCTGGTAGTTTGCATAATTCATCAGTTTCTTATTCATCTCTCTGCCTTTGCACATGACTTTCCTTGGCCTAGAATATCTCTTCCATGAAACCAAGAGCTCATTGAGAGGACTGAAAAGAATGTTTTGGAAGGATAAGAAATTTTGTATTCAAAAGTGAGTTAAAAAACCTCTTAGAATAGCAAATGTCGTGATTGTAGAAGTTATACAGTTTCTATATTGATTTTTCTCAAGGAATACTGAAAGTATGTTATTTAATAATGGCTGTATAAAGTTCATTTTATACATGTATGAAATGTCACAATGAACCCACTATTTTATAAAATTAATATATGCTAATAAAAATAGTTACTATGAAGTATCCTAAACTTCTTAACATTATTTATGGTAATTGTTATATAAAACAGTTTATATAAGTTTTACCAGTTTGTATGAAATTTTTCTGCAATGCAGCTACTTATACTAAAAATCATAATTCTAAACATGTCCTCAAGGAAAAATATAGTATAGAATTAATATGCATCAATAAATAGCATAAGCTCACACAAAAATTAATGCATTGTCTGTGGCACTAGCCTGCAGCCATACCATTGTGGTGTCTGAGCCCATCACCTCTCAGAAGCTAAGCAGGGTCAGGCATGGTTAGTACTTGGATGGAAGACTGCCTGGGAACCCCAGTTGCTGCAGGCTTGGAAGAAGGACCCGGTAATCCACTCCCAAATAACAATCAGCCATTGAAAATTCTATGAATAGCACAGAAACACTAACAACACTGTTTTACCTGTTGTATCTAGGGTCGCTGAGTCAGACACCAACTTGACAGCACCTAATGATAACAATGGCACTAAGGATATGATTTACATTTTATTGAACAAAATTTAAGTCTTTAATGGCTGAATGGGGAATATTTTTATGCTTCCTTCCCAGGTTCATGTGCAGATCACAAAGTATACTGTTGAAAGCATTCTTTGACAGGCTCTTAAGAGTTTAGTGCATATTAATTGTATCAGGTACTGTTAATTTTTCAGTCTTACATCTTAAGAAATGCAGAAGAACTCATTTTGATTTCATAATTTTTGAAAATAAAATTGACAGTTAAAGGTATTGAGTCATAAATTAAAGGCAGCATTATATTATCACAAGTAAACTGACACTCTCTTAAACCTATATAGCTTGTGATAATCTCCTCAATCACTTTATATGAAGACTGGTTGATTCATTAATGGTTGCAGAACCCAGTATGTACCATGATGTATTTTTGAAAATGAAAAACATATCAAGGCAATAACCAATTCTTTTCACAAATGATAAATATCTATTATCTTCAAGAAGCATTCATATAATTTGATTCCTATCAAGTGCCTTGGAAGTAAGTCAAGTAAGTGATGTCAGCATAAATAATATGAACCCACTTAAATGAATTTAAGCAAAACTACAATTAGTAGGCAAAACAATTACACTGATACACTATGGAATACTGGAAAGTGGGTTTGAATCCAGTTTCTGACATTTTTGATCAGAGTGGTCATGCACAAATTGTTCACTGTCTCTGAGTCTTAGTTTTCTCACCTGTCCAACATGACAATGCATTCCTTACACAGTTCTTACAAGGCTTAATGAAATAATGCATATGAATAAAGAGACTGGCATAGCCATTACATAAATATTAGTTCTCTGTACTTGTTAAGGGATAAGGGACCACTTATAGGCTAAATCTATGTTGTTTAGGTTATTGTTCTGTTAGAGGCCAAGGCAAAGTTTGATTTGTAATACATTTATGCATTTTTAGGCTTTATGCATTTTTAGGCCCATCATTACCAGAAGGAATTTTAAATAGCTGTATTGTACTATGTTTAAACATATAATTTGCTTTATTTGTGGGATATCACACCAACATTTATTCTCCATTGAGTTTTTAACTCCTGCCTTAAATGTAAACTGTGCCCTTGTTACATCCTCATTTATTACTTTATTTTTGTTATTTTTAGCTTACTGAGGTATTGAGAATTAAAAGTTGTACATACTCAAAGTGTACAACTTGATGGTTGATATATGTACACAGTGTGAAATGATTACCACAGTCAAGGTAATTAACATATCCATCAGCTCCACAGTTACTTTAAAAAAAATTTTTATGAGAATGCTTGAGATTGACTATCTTAGCATATTTGAAGGATACGACATATTATTAACTACAGTTACCATGCCATATATTAGTTCTATGAAACTTATTCATTTCATTAAAAGAAATTTTTACCCTTTGAAATACATCTCCCCATGTGCCAAAACTCCCATCCCCTGGTAATCATTGTTTTACTCTCTGCTTCTATGTATCTGATGCCTTTAAAAATTATTTTGATTCTATATATGAGATCATATAGTATTTTTCTTTCTTTCCTGGTCTACTTCACACAGCGAAATGTCCTCTAGTTTATCCACACTGTCATAAATGGCAGGATCTCCTCCTTTATTAAGGCTGAATAATATTCTACTGTGTGTGTGTAGGTGTGTTTGTGTAGCACAGTGTTTTTCCATTCATCATTAACTAACACGCAGTAAGATGATTTATTTTCAGTTTGTGATTTGTTATTGGTTTATTTAAATGTGGCTGTATCTGTTGTCTGGGAAACCATTTTCAAATGAAATTATAAAGCCACAGAGTAAAGCCCTGATCAAAGAATAAGTTGATAACTTTAAAATTTAATTTTATCAACCTTTTCCCTATATATGCCAAGAAAAAACTATACTCTATTGAAATTTCTGTGAATCTTACTTCCAAATTTGTTTCTCAATTCTAGTTACTTTTCTTTATTACTGTTGCCATGGCTCCCAACCTCCCTTCACCAAATTACAGCCACTCTCCCTGCCTTCCATATTAATTGCTATAATACAGTTGTAAAGGATATTTAAAGCATAGAACCCAAATGGTAATTTTCCCCTAGGGTTGTTTTTGACATTTAGAGGGATCTTATAACAACTTGGCTCATAGCACTTACTGATATTTTCTATCCTACTCTGTAGTACACCAGTATTCCTAGGAAATTCTTATTCTCCTGTCCTAAGAACTTTTGTCTTCATATCTGCCATCACATCTACCCCATCTTCTACCTCCCATTATTTCTTCACTCAGTATTGGATGAAGTCTAGAAGTATGTGGTCCTGATATAGTTATGTCTCAGTTCCAGGTTCCCCTGGAGGCTGTGAGGGCTGATTCTCGCTCTGCACATGAACTCTCTTTGCTGCCATTGTGTCCTCATGGTCTTGGTCTCTCAATACTTTGTATCTTCCATTTCTTAGGGAGGCTCAGTGACATCTTTATCATATGTATCTTCTTTTCTCAGTATTCATAGGCTCTTTGAGAGTGAAATATTTTTTGTGTTTCTAATAAGAATCATCTAGAAGAAATATCAGAAACATTATGATAGGTGAAAGAAGCCAGATACCACAGGCTACCTGTAATTCCATTTATATGGAATATGAAGAAAAAGTAAATTTACAGTGAGAAAGCAGGTAAGTATTTGCCTGGGGCTGAGACAGGAAAGAAGATAGAAAGGTAGACTGATTGTAAATAAATGGGAAAGATTTTGGTGGGAGTTAGCGCAAATATCTAAAATTGGATTCTGGTGATAAGTGCACAGTTCTGTTGTTGTTGTTGTTGTTGTTAGGTGCCGTAGAGTCTTGTCTGACCCATAGTGACACTTACAGGGTTTTCAATGGCTGATTGCTTCAGGATTGCCATGGGAGTGAATTGCCAAGTCCTTCTCCCATGTTTGTAGTGCTGGAAATCAAACTTGAGACCTCAGAGACAGCAGAGTGGCGCTCTGCTGAATGAGCTAAATCCTAGCCTGCACAGTTCTATAAATTTGCTAAAAATATTGAGTTGTATAATTAAAATGGGTATATTTTATGTTCATAGCATAAACACATCACTAAAGCTGCGTTAAAGTAAAGAGGTTCACACCATAATTCACCTATTTTACTAGTTTGACAGATTTTTACTTCAATGAGAATTTGAGCAACTACGTAGTTTCCACAACCTCAACCTTGTTTTAATCTCTTTTGTTCTGAACCTGTTATTTTTACTGTACTCAACTTTAAACATGGTATATGTTTGCCCTACTAATATTATTTCCTTTTTATTCCAACTAAAAAGCTGTCAGTTTTTATCCAACTTGCATTGATTGCTGGTGGCAGAAACAAGTAATATGAAATAAAATAGACTACATTTAATATGGGTTCCTTAAATTTCTTTTTTAGCTACAGATCCTGTGGAATAATCATAATCTTTGGTGATAAAATTTAGATCTAGCAACTTTTCTCCAGAAAGACTTGATTTGATTAAAAACAGTGGTGATTAAAAAGTGATTTAAAAAAAAAGCACTCTTACTTGAAAAAAGTTGATCTGACTGAGGAAAAATATGTGATGGGAAAGTATATATAAGAAATTGTTAACAAACTTCTAAGACCCTCTAATTATTGAGAAACATGGATATGTATTCTATTCTCCAAGACACTCCTGTTGTTGTTGTTAGGTGCCCTTCAGTCCGTATCTCACTCATAGCAACCCTACGTACAACAGGTGAAACACTGTTATCAGTGTTTCTCTGCTGTTCATAGGATTTTCAATGGCAGACTGATTTTGGGGAGTGGGTTGCCGGGTCCTTCTCCCAAGCCTACAGCACCTGGTGTTCACAGGCAGTCTCCCATCCAACTACTAACCAGGCCCGACCCTGCTTAGCTTCTAAGATCTGATGGGATCCGATGCCACAGGGCTACGGCTATAGGCTAAGACGCTCCTAAGAACTGTAAAATCTGACTTCCCTTCACAAGATGTTAATAAGATGGACATTGAAAGGCAGTTCAGTATGTGTTACCTTTGTACCTTAGTTCCTTGGAGTTGATCTAATTTTGTAAGAGAGGAAAAAGGTTCAGCTGTACTTGGTATCCTGGAGAAAGGGCAACACATACTGTTCTGCCTTCTTTTTAAAGGGTATTTTTGTTGTTGTTTTTCCATATTGGGTATTTTTAGACACATTCTGATTTAATATGCATATCCCAATACCAATGAACATACAAACAATAGAACACAACTATGAAAGATGGCTTGATATAACTTATTATTTTAATAACAATGTCTATAACCACATTGCACACACTAACCATTTATCTAGTTAAAAAACAAATCTTGAAGTTAAAAAATTCAACCTTATAAAACAAATACATTTAAATATTTTGGTAAACTACTCTGTGACTATTATTTATTTATTTATTTCTGTGGTACTTAGGGTTGAACCCAGGCCCTTGCACATACTTTGCAAGTGGTCTACCATTGGGCTATATCCCCAGCCCATTTTTAACTTTTTACTTTAAGTCAGGGTCTTGCTAAGTTATGTAAAGGCTCTGGTGTCTAACTCACAATTCTCCTGCCTCCACCTCCCAAGTTGCTGGAATTATAGGCTGTGTCACCTTGCTTGCCTGTGACTTCTCTCAGGGTAAAAGATTAGATTGAGATAAACAATGCATTTATGGTCATTTATGATAATTTATGCTTGGAACACTAAGCATAATACATGTTATGGACAATGAGTAAATATGAATCAAGTATTCAGTGATATTTAGTTTAACTTCTTATTTGCATATTCAATTCTGCAGATGTAGTCATAAACCACTTCACCTTTGACAATAGTTACTAAAGTTACTTGCTAATTTCTTTCATGAAGTTTCCTTTATCTTCACACTTACAAGCTTTCAATTGTTACACATTCCATACCACTGGAAAGGTAACATAGCTGACTGCAGTAAGGTCATGCCCACAAAGTAATTATCCAACAGTTTGCACATTGCTACAGTGTTTAATTGCAGCTTTATATGATTTTTAAGCTTCAACAATGAAGTTTTTATCACTTAGAACATTATAGAAGCAGATCAACAATATTACTTCAATCTTTAAAGCTACTTTCATGCTAAATGTTTTAAATTATCCCTAAAATAAATTTCCTGCAGCTGTAGCCCTGTGGCATCCAATCCCATCAGATCTTGGAAGCTAAGGAGGGTTGGGCCTGGTTAGTACCTGGATGGGAGACTGCCTGGGAACACCAGATGCTGCAGGTTTGGGAGAAGGATCTGGCAACCCCCTCCCAAAAATCAATCTGCCATTGAAAACCCTATGAACAGCAGAGAAGCACTGACAATAGTGTTTCACCTGTTGCACAGAGGGTCGCTATGAGTTGGATACTGACTCGATGGCACCTAACAACAACAACAACAAAATAAATTTTAGAAAGCAAAGTATTGGTGCTATTTGAAGGACATCGAGAATTTCTAAGAACACATTAAACAACTATACTAAGTATAATTTATGTTAAAGAAGTATCAGAGATTTATGTTTTGTGTTTTTAGCATAGCATGCATTTCAGAATACTGTTTCTGAGAGATGCAATATATGTGAGAATGACAGAAGTCAGCATATGGTACAAACAGCTGAAAAACAATGCTGTACAAACACAATCCAGTCGATTTATACACGTTTACATAAAGATCTTCATAATTATTTATGGAAAAACTAGAATTTAAAACAATTCCAACAAAAAGAATCCAAATCAACTTTCATATGCACATATATTTTATACAATGGGCTATGCATTCTAGAACATAACTTCATATTTTGTATGTTTCACATAACTAAAACATGTAAGACAGAATAGAAACATTCAGAAAATACATTTTGGCTCCATAGCATATGTTTGCATAAAATATCATAATTTGTCAATTTGTAGTCAGTAAAGTGAAATAGAACCAAAATATAGGACAATATATTAAAATCAATGTAGCCTACTTATATCTATCTTATAAAAAGATCATTCAATTTATATTTAAATAAGCAATATCTCTAATAAAACTACTATAAATTCTTTATATTTTATCTTTTTCCAAAGAGGAGTTCAAATGAGGTGAAGGATGAATACACTGCACTGCATCAGTGATCAGCAAGATGATGAGCTCTGTATGCTGAGTATCAGACTGTTCAGTTTTTCAATAAGATACATCCTAATTTTAAATCATGTGTATAATATGTGAAAAGTAAATACACCCATTAGGTCAGTTGTTATTTGTTTTCCAAAAGCATCTTTACAAAGACTTATTCTGTATGCTAATTAAAATGCTATAAGCCATTGAACTGCATAAATAAAGCCAATGTGGTTAATTAACAAATGTGTTTTACAGCTATGAAATAACTTTCACATTAAATTACATAAGATGAAAGGATATATAAACTCAATAAACCACAGGCATTTCATATTTTTACTTGGAATCACCTGGGAATAATTTTTCATTTTGTGAAATAAATTCACAAAGGAACATTACCAGGGAGAAGTACTGGGCAACCATCTTCAGTCTCTGAAGAATTTAACTGACTAAAGAGATTCTTCTCTTTTTTAAAACTGTATTAGGATGATTTGTAAATGATGGCTTATATTGGTCTATTTAAAAATACTTATAAAAATTATATGCAACAGCAGCTTTACATAATGAATAGTAAAATAAACTTAATAAAGAATATGGATATTAATGCTTTTCTGAGGCTAATAAAATTTCATATTAATTGAAAGTTATGGCAACTGAACACACCTGGAAAAAAGTCAGAACTCTCTATACTAGTCAGGAATGTCATTGTTAAATTTTAACAAAGACCAAACATTTTGTCTATACTAGGCAGTAAGAAGGCAGCCCCCATCAGCAGGTAGCACACCAAAAAAAATGTTCGGTCTCATGATATAGTTTGGGAGAACTACCTCTACAAAGTCTATTCGTGCTGATGCTCCTGATGCTGCCATTTCTGGTGCCCGAAAAGCTGCTGCCTCCACATCCTCTGTTGTAGTTTTCACTGTATAGTCTCAGGCGATTGGGCAAGGGGCACACTCTGGATCTTCAGATGCTAAGATGAGAAAAATCAATTTCAATGCCTAAAAGATGGAACTCCTAATGCAGAAGGTGACTAAAATAATTACCAATTGGTCTATAGTACAGGGAGGTAGAAAGTTTATTTGGTTTAATGTAATCCCATAGAAATAGGTTTTAAACAAGATTTTTGCACACAAGGCACTGCTCTAGAACCAGGAAAAACATTAGATGAGACAGAAACAGAAAATCAAACTCAGACTGGAATTGGGCCAGATGACAAAAACCATGCATGTTTTCTGAAAGGAGTGAGTGAAACTTTCATATGATAATCACCAAGTGATAAGCCATTCTTATGAAAATAACTTGCCTAAACTTCAAAGAATATTTCTGCTCATTTAAATGAACTCTATTCTACAACATCAAGTAACTACTTAAAGAAGAATAAGAATAGATCACACCCACTGATATTTTACCATGAGTTTTAATGGTAAATTTTCTGTCTGAAAAGGACAAAATTATGAACTTCCCTTGTTCTATAAAGTTTTCTTCTCAGAAATTCCCATCATATGCAGAATAAATCAGTTTAAGCTCTTAAAAAGAGCTCTTATGTAAGGAAAACAAATTCACTGAAAGATACCAATGAGAGATATCTATGTAAGTGGAAACAGGCCAGAAGAATTTATTTCTTTACATTAAAAGAATTTTGATTGCCAGGCATGTTGGTACAATGCTTGTAATCCCAGCATCTGGGAGGCTGAGGCAGGAGGTCTGTGAGTTTGAGTTTACCATGGGCTACATGGTAAGACTCTCTCTCAAGAAAAGCTCCCCCCACCCGTTTTTTTGATTGGAAGAAGATTTGGGGATGTAAAAAGTATTTTTCCCATTTACTTTCTGTTATTTAAACATTAACTTATTCTGTCTTCATGTTTTAATAAAACATGTCATTTGTATCTCAAAAAAATTTTAGGCTTGAATACAAAGTGACAAATGTATGTATTAGAAAAAAATATTTTACAAAAGTATTTGCTACCTCTGGAAACACAGCAGTAGTTCAGATTAATATACCATGGCTATTTGAATTAAATCAGTTAAGAAACTATCTTTAAGAAAACTGTCATTTTTATACAGTCACTTTTATTACTAATGCACTTGAATCCATTATATTTGATATGCTGTGGAGTAACAAATGATCACAAATTATGACAAATTTTTATTGAACAAAATTTTTCAAAAGGAGACTTTCTGAATCAGTTAATTATGTTATTCCTCTAATTTTCTCTCCATTTATTCCCCAGAAAAGACATCAATCATATATTTCAATCAATGACACACATTTTTTGTTCACATTTTTGTTGTACTACATTTTATTCAGATTAAGTGCTACAATTTTACTAATGCATAATAATTTAAAAATTAGATATGCCCAACTAGCAAAACACAAAGCAAATTAATATCTTCCAGATGAATGTGATTATGGTTGTACATATTATTAAATGATGTGAATACCTAGCTGCATTAGAAATTTCCTTTTGGTCCATCTAAAACTTATATATTCAGTTAGAAAATTAAAACATAATATTTCATTATACTATTTTTGCATATAACTGAAATTAGTGCACATTAATCTTAAAAGCATTTTCACATTAGAAGGCAAGAGGTATAGTCTTCAAATCCATTTGATTATTAATTACATAAGAAGAACTTGGCAAACGCTCTAAAAGTTGGACAACTATATACATGATGTGTGATCAAAAGATACAGTGAATGTTTAAATGAGAAACAAATTATTATAGTAAAAGACACATTGCTATCAATCCTCCTCAAAATACTCCTGGCTTTTAAGTCACTTATCACATCATTCTACGCACTTTCTGAAACAGTTCTGGAAGTCCTTTTTCAAAAGTGTCTTCAGTTGAGCTGTTGTGGCTGCCTCAATTTCCTGAATCATTTCAAAACAATTACCTTTTGTGGTTATTTTGACTTTGGGGGAGATAGAAGTAAGATGGCACCAGATCTAGTGAATAAGGTGGATGAAGGCACACTTTAATGTTTTGATTTGACAGAAACTGCTATACCAGAAGAAAAGAGTGGCATGGAGTATTGCCATGATGATGACACTAAAACCACTCGCTAAAGAGGACTTCCGTAACTGCTTCCAAAAGTGGGAAGAATGATGGGATAGGTGTGTTTGAAGCCAAGAGGAATATTTTGTGGGGGACTAATGGCAATGAATCTTTTACTGTGATAATTTTTTAAAAAATTCAAATACTAACTGTATTTTTTAATCACACCTCATGTTAATAGGTATACTGGGAATACATATGCTAAATAAAAGTTATTTATTTGCATGTTTAATTTATAGGCAATATATGAACATTTATGAGGAGATTTTGCCTCTTAAATTTTGCTAGAAGTTTGGCCTTATCCATTTATTTTTGGACATAATATTAAATTCATTTAAAAGAGACATTTATTGGCAGTTTGATATAGCTATTTCACATCTCAATTCTCCCCAAATCTATGCTTATTAAGTTCACATTTAGGTGATAAAAGAAAAATAACAGCATGTATATTACAAGGAATATTATCTTTTAATGTTTGAAGTACCTGACTATATTTTATAAATTAGATATAAAAAATGCCATACATTTTGAACCTAAGCTCAAGTTGAGTATAGTTAAGCACTCTGTCCATCTTCCTTGGATGATTTTGAAATATGCAACTTGATAGCTGCCAAACTTAAAATAATTATGTCTGAGTGTTTTGTCTCAAATCTCTCTGCTTTATCATTTGCCCTTCTCATAGGTTGTATAGATTATTCAAACATGAAATTATCTAACAGAACAGTAATATAGCAGTCAATATGCTCATCTAGTAATGAAGCAGCAAATTTCAGCACCAGCGAAAGCTTCAAGTATTAAAGCATATGATTTGACTTTGAAGACAGGGCACAAGTATAAATTACTTTCCTTAAACATCAAGACAATCAATAGAGTAATCTTTATAGGCATGCATCATTTTATTCTTTAAATACATTGCATAATTTTTTCCTATCTGTCATTTGAATTATGAGATTATCAAAACTCAATGAATTACAAATATGCTTTTATTACAAAATGTCATCTTCAGCCAGAGTTTTTTTCAGGTAACAGTAAGAAAACTTGAGTCAGATAACTTTTTTACACATAAAAGGTTGAAACTGAGTAAATGCAACTATGTCCAAGCTAAATCAAAATTTGCATTACATTCGTTGTAAAATATACATTATAACATGATGAAATAGTATTGATATGCTATTTGAAAAGAGGTCCACAAATAAATGAGACATTGTTGCTCTTTAGCCTCCAAGTCTCTCTAGAAAAAGTAATGAGTGTTGTAAGAGTTAAGAGGTATAAAAGAGAGGAGTGATAAAATTGGCTTGGAGAATATATGAAACAATTTCTAAGCCTGCTATTTGGGTCTTTGATTCTCTTCTCTCCTCTCCTCTCCTCTTTTATTTTCCTTTACTGCTTTTTTCCCTCCCTTCCCCCCTCCCTTCCTTCCTTCCTTCATTCCTTCCTTCTTCAGTCTTTTTTCAATACTGGAGGTTGAACCCAGGGCTCTGTATGTATCAGGTTAGTACTTCACCACTGAGTTGTACCTACAGCCCCTTTATTAGTTTTATTTTTTGTCAAGGACTTGCTAAATTGCTAAATTTCACAGGCTGCCTCTGGCCTCAATCCTGAGATCCTCCTGCTTTAGTCTCCTGAGTTGCTGGGATTAGAGGCATGCAACATAGTGTCTGGCAGTGGGTCTTTGCTTTTCAGTAAGAACTTAATATACAATGTAAAGAGGAAATTCTAGGTATAGAGAACTGTATGTATAAATGTATTAAAACACTAAAGCAAATTACTTACTGGGGATAATGAGACATTCTTTCATACAAGAGTTAAATATGGGGAGGACTGTTAGGAGATGAAGTAACTCACTATGTGTCTTACACATTTATTTCTATACCTCACTTTTTAAATTAAACTTCAAAGGAAGTGTTTCTTCTTTTATTCACATAATTTTTATGCTTTTGCACTTGATCTCAGGCCCTGTAAACCTCTTCTAGGAAGGACCTGGCCTCTTAGGTTTTCTTCTGTTTCTCTGTCGGTGTTATCTTCTATACTGGCTTCTTACTCTTGGCTAGATGGAATATACATTTCTGCTTTCTCTTCTCCTACCCCTAACATATATATCTGATAACTAGCAAAAGTTAACATTTATTACTTGTTCATTGAATTAAATCATATTGAACATCTACTATGTACAGGTAACGTACAAGATGAGTGTGAAATAATAAGAAACAAGATCAGGTGATCTCTGCCATCTTCTCCTTTCTTCTGAAAAAGTCACTTCTCACTTTATCACCCAAGCACTCAGCAGCCCACTAATCTTTGATTTTCAACCCCTTTCACATATCTCAGCTATTTTGGTGACATAGAAATAATTCTAGGACTGATTACCACACTTTGATCTTTGACTAATCTTAGGCAAGTATTTGACTTTATTGAACTATAGTGTTCTTAATCTGTAAAATGGCAATAAAGACACTCTCATTTGTCTATTGTCTTGATGCTCAAAATAAAACACATGGTGTACTTTACCTGTTGCCTAGTGCATAAAAGCTGAAGGAATTATTGTCAGATTGTTGTTGTCAGGTGCCCTTGAGTTGGGTCCAACTCATAGTGACCCTCAAAGGGTTTTCCATGGCTGATTGTTTCGGGATTGCTTCAGAACTGGATTGTCATATCCTTCCTCCATTTTTGCGGTGCTGGGGATCAAACCCAGGTCCTCAGACAGTGTACAGCAGTGCTCTACCAACTGAGCTAAATCCCATCCCCATTATTAGATATCTGTGTCAAAAATCATTCTAATCTCAAATCCAGCTAACATTTCTCAGTCTTTATTTTTGAGATCTCTCTGCTTTATCACGATTTACTAGTGCTTTCATCAAAGCTCTCTGCTCACTGGATATAACTCTATGAAAATTCCATAATAGAATCTCACTATACTGTATGCAATAAAACAAAAACTCATAGTATACCTTGTAAATGTGTATTATTATTGAAACATGCTAATCAAAAAGTTTTTGTATATTGTTTAAAGAGATGAAAATATTAACAACCCAATTTAATAATTGAACATTATATATATGTGTTGAATTATAACTCTGTATCCCACAAATACATATAATAAAAAAAGCTCTCAGCTCCCTTTGGATTCTATGACAAGTGATTTTCCTACTTCCTTTCACTCTATTTTGTCTTCTTCATGGTCTCATTTGCTGCCTGGTCCATAAGTGCTGGTTGTGTTAATGTTTTCTAAAATTTAAGTAATTAATCTCTTTCTCTCCATCTCTGTTAATACTGTTTTTACATGGATCATTAAAAAACCTACTAATACATCTATTCTTCCACAAATTCATACTCTGTATGAATACTAAAGGAAACTTAACCATATCATTCCTTGTTATGGACCAAATTTTATCTTCTCAAAGTTGATATGTTGAAGGCTTTATTGCTAGTATCTCTGAATGTGATTGTGTTTGGATATGAAGTTTTTAAAGAAAAAATTAAGTTAAAATAAAGGTGCACCTTGATGCAATATGACTGGTGTATATGTATATGTATGTATGTATGTGTATTTATTTATATTTATATTTATCATTGTTGTTAGGTGCAATCAGTTGGGTATGACACATAGTGACCCCACATAGGGTTTTCAATGGCTGACTGTTTCAGGATTGCATCAGGAGTGGATTGCCAGGTCCTTCTCCCATTTTGGCAGTGTTGGGAATAAAACCTGGGATCTCAGAGAGTGCAGAGCAGCACTCTACCAATTGGGCTAAACCCCACCACACACATACAAACACACACAGATACACAGAGGGAAGATTATGCCAAGACATAAGGAAAAGATGCCCATCTTCAAACCAGAGAAAGAGAGAGAGAGAGAGAGAGAGAGAGAGAGAGAGAGAGAGAGAGGGGAAGAGGTCTCAGAAGAAACCATGCTAGTGTCTTGATTTTAGACTTCTTGTCTCCATAGTTATACGAAAATAAATTTCTGCTGTTTAAGGAAATCAGTTTATGGAACTTTGTAATAGCAGCCCTACAAAAAGAAATCACTATGTGCGTATTTCTTCAACAGTTGCCCAGAGTACAAGGGATAGAATCTTCATACAAGTTCTACCATACCTTCCTGTCCTCTGTGCCATCATGCCATGTCTTTAACCCCACTGAACTGCTTACAGTTCCTTGCACATTGTAGTCTTTACTTCCATACCTCTGATATTGCTGTCCTCTTCATCTGGTCGATTTCTATTTATTCTTTATATTCAGTTTATATTTCTGGGAAGCCATCCTTATCTAAGTCTGCAGCCATAGCACCCTAGCATCCGATCCTGCCTGATCTTGGAAGCTAAGCAGGGTTGGCCTGGTTAGTCTTTGGATGGGAGACCGCCTGGGAATACCAGGTGCCACCAGCTAGGGAGAAGGACCTGGAAGCCCACTCCCAAAACAATCCACCATCAAAAACCCTCTGAATAGCAGAGAAACACTGACAACAGTGCAGGACATGGCACAGTGTTGGGGAGTGTTTCATTCTGTTGTACGTAGGATCTTTATGAGTCAGACCAAACTCGATGACATCTAATAACAACATCATCATCTAAACTGATTTTTAAGTAATGTATATAGAAAACCTATAAAATACAGGTGCATATCAAGGGGGAAAAATCATCATAAACTGTTATGACCATTATGAACCTAGTATGACCATTATAACCAATACATTTCCTTCAAATTTTAAGGTTTGTTTTCTTTATACAATTGAGATTTACTATGCAAGCAATTATATATTCTGTTTTAATTTGATATTACTCTTTGTGCACTACTTCCTACTGCTGAAAAAATTTTCCTACTGCAATATTTTCCTACTGCTGAAAAATTTTAATTGCTTCATAATATATTCCACAATGTAGTTGCTTGCTTGAATAAATCTAGTCATTCTTCCACAACCAGAAGGTCAGAAGATGACATTTATTGTCCTGGGCTTAATAATGAGATGTATGCTATGATTCCTAAAACTCTAATTTTAGACCTTTTTCTGGTTTATGGACCTAAATATCTTTGGACCTTTTCATCAGGTTATTTCACTGAAACTGAACTAGCTAAAAATTAAACTTATTATTTGTTTTAGCATCTTCACACAATTCCCACATTTCTCAAACCTTTTCTGTGTCTCTTATAGAACAATAATTCACCCAAGAACCAAGTCTCCCAAATTAACTAGTCATCATTGATTTTCCTTATATTTAAGTCTTTCCCAGCTTAAATTTAATCATTTACCAGTGTTTTGACTCTATCCTCTTACTATGTCTTGTTTATTCTCCATTCTACTGCCATTGATTTAAATTGGTTCTCATGATTTCTTGTCAATTGAAACGGTCTACAAACCCATCATTTCTGTCTTCAGACTCCTCAGTTCCATCAGATTTGCTTCATAATTGTTACTTTACATGATCTTGTCCCTCTTTAGCTTAATGTTATTCAGTAAACCACTGGATCTTTCAAAACCTTGTTCTAATCTTTTGGCATGCCTCTGTACCAGTCCATTATGCCATTCCATCCTTCTTGTAACCCTCTCAGGGAATCAACCTGATTTTTTCTTGTTGGAGAACTATATTGTGATGTTACTCCTGTGTCTGTGTATCTGATTCAATCCCAAGACTGGAAATTTAGTAGAACAAACTATAAAAACTAAAACTTGACAAAGGTGTTTAAACACCTATGTTGGCAAAATCTTCACTGTGTCTTCAATGTAGGAAGAATAGTAAGGGGGGAGGGAAGAACAAGGAACTTACAATAAAATCTTAATCAGAAGTGAAATAAAATATATTTTATAAAACTCTCAGTACTCAAGTCTTTGCTAAACTAGTTTCCTTTGTACCACTGTCCTAAAGATTCTGAAAAAAGTGATATATTCTTCTTAATATGAACTTAATGTGTGTTTGTTTTCTGTTTATATAAAGTTTTTGAGGCTTAGTCAATTAACAAATTTTGGAGAAACAATAAACATATTGCCAAAACATTCTTATTCTAAGAATAACTCATGAAATCATAAACTGTACTCAGTTGAGGTACACATGCATAATTTCAAATGTAGGAACTTAACAGAGACTTGACAGTAAAGCAATACTTACCAAAACAGTACTAATACAGAATTGATATTCTGTACTAACAAATTAATTTCGAAGCTAATTTAAAAGAAACTTTGCTTTGAATAACAGCACTGTGAAACCTGGTTATTTTATTATGATTTTTATTTATTGTGAGACTTATGGGTTGAACACAGGGCCTCACATACATTTTGCAAGTGCTCCACCACTGAGCTGCAGCCTCAGCCCATTTTTTACTTTTTATTTTGAGACAAGTTCTTACTAAGTTGTGCAAGTGGCCTCTGGATTCCAACCTGTGATCCTCCTGCCTCTGATTTCTGAGTTGCTGGGATTACAGGCATGAGCCAACACACCTAGCTTTTATTATGATTTTTAAGAATGTTCTGATATTTTCATTTTTTGGGACACTTGATAATATATATTCTCTTAAGGCAGGGTTACAGTAAGTAACTTTCTGAGTAGAAAATGATAAGTATACTTAGAATCAGAAGGTCCATATCTTAAATGTCTGTATGCTATCAGATCCTTCTTTAAGTTCCCTTTGGGAGGATAAAAGGGTACATGTATCCACCTTAAGTTAGCTTCTATGTGTCATCCATGGTAGATTCTTTACTTTCCCATTTCATGTTCCCGTAGACAGCCTACAGCTCTCCCATCCCCAGCACAGAATCCCTACCTCCTGGAAAACTACAGCTGCCATAAGGAACCCATAGCCTTGGTGGAGAGAAGTAGGTTGAAGATTCCTGCTTCTCCCTTCTCCATCATCTTCATTTTTCTTCTTATACATTTTTAGGGATCTATTTTGTTCCCTCACTCTAGAAATAACTCCTGGAAATAATAACTTTCCTAGGACAGGAATAGTTCCATATATTCTCAAATGCCATAAGAAGTCCCAGTTTGTACGGCATTTTATTTGTTGGCATAAATATCTAAGTTTCCCTAACACACAGTATGGTGTTACCCCCTTCAGCTAGAAATTACTTGCATCCAATGACAAAAAAGATGGGAACCACATCTCTTCTTCTTTAGTTACAAACTTTCTCACTAAAGATAAGGGGATAGCAATACGTTTTTTTTCAGGAAGTATTTCATTAGTGTTTAGAGAACTTGCAACTCATCTTTTAGTCTAATGAGCTAATTGCCATGTTACCTTATCTTCTGACACTTCAAACAATGGCTATGGATAGATGATGCTCTTTTCTTAACATCAACAAACATAGAATAAATTTAGTATCAAATTACTGAGTGCTGACTGCCAGTGTATGGAAAATGGGCTTCCAGACTCCTGTTCCAGTTTATATGCTTTTTACACATCTACTCAATAGTGCGGCCTGCTTTCATACCACTGTGGTGTCCAATCCCTTCAGATCTTGGAAGCTAAGCAGGGTCAGACCTGGTTAATACCAGGATGGGAGACCGACCGCCTGGGAACACCAGGTGCTATAGGTTTGGGAGAAGGACCAGGCAACCCAGTTCCAAAAAACAACCAGTCATTAAAAACCCTATGAATAGCAGAGAAGCACTGACAGTAGTGTTTCACCTGTTGTACATAGGGTAGCTATTAGTCTGACACTGACTCAATGGCATCAAATAACAACAACTACAACAACTTAATAGTGTATGTTTGAAGATGTGTTGTTCAATATCGCTACAGATTTTTATTTTAAAATTTGTCGAGTAAATTCATCCATCTATTCATCTACCCAATAGTCCTTCTATTTGTTTTATATGCTTGCTACTGCTTTAAGCAATGGAGATAGAAATGTGAATGACATTCTTCTATAAAGGAACTCATAGGCTATAAGGGAAACAAAACAAGTAGAGAAAAAATATAGCACAATGGAATAACCTATCTTTCTTTTCTTTTCTTTTCTTTTCCTTCTCTTTCTCTCTCCCTCTCTCTCTCTTTAAATGTTTGTTTTGGCTAAGAGAATACAGAAGAGGGATGGCTGAGCCAATCTGAGTGGCTCAGAAGCAGTGTTCTGGAGGAGTTTATCCCCACTGAATCATAAGGGGAATGTAAATAAGGTAATTAAAGAAAAGAGAAAGATGAATCAGGCAGAATGAAACATACTGGTACATAGAAAAGCCCAGAAATAAGAGTTGAATTTAGCATGACTGGAGCATAATAATAATAATAATAAAGTGGTGAAAAGGGGAGGGAAGGATGGATGAAGGAAGATCATGAAGGGCCAGTATCCTAAGGAGTGTGGATATTTTTTCTTTGAGGCCACTGATGTTATTTAGGATTTTAAGGTAGAAAGTGACACTGGATTTGTATCTCAGATAAACAGTGAAGGGTGGTAAGAATGGAGGCAGAGAAACAGATGATTTTAACAGTTGTGTCATGGTATGAGACAATGATAACTGGAACTAAAGTAATGGTAGTAGAGATTTAGAGAAGGAAAACTGATATAAGGTCAACTACTCATGGTAATAGTGTGACATTTATTCATGTAATTATTAGATTAATGGCTGTCTGAATAAATACCAGCTTCATAAGGACAAAGATGGAATTTATTTTTGGCCATTGTTGTACTTCTTATACATAACACAATGACTGCCCAGAAATGTCTCAAGACCATTTGAACAAATGCTTAATGAATGACTTTAAAAGGTATATTCACATTAATTCATTTTATGCACTGGGCAATGTGGTAGATAATGAGGATATGGTGATGAACAAGCTAGGGAAGATTTCTATTCTCAAGGAGATATTTTAGAAAGGGGAGAGACAAGTAATAAATAAGTGAATTTGTGATAGTAATCAGTGCTACATAGAAATTAAAATAGAGTTTTTGGGAAATTCCTGGGAAGGGAGTGGATACTTTAGATTGGAGAATCACCAAAGATCTCTTTTTGTAAATGACATTTGATTTGAGATTTTGATGATAATAAAGGAACCAATGTCTGGGGGCAGGGAGTTCCAGACAGAAGGAAATGAATAAGCAAATTAGACAGATTTGACAGAACATGTTGACTGATTGGATGTGGGAGTAAGAAATAGGCCTAAGATGATTCACAGGATCTAGAAAATGTTATTTCTATTTTCTGAGCTTGGGAATACTGGAAAAAGTACATACAGTGATAAAAACGTTGAGTTCAACACTGGAGCTGTTGACTTTAAAATACATATGATGCATTGAAATACACAGATAATAATTACCCTCTAAGATATATTCTCTTTCCAAGAAGTAAAACAACATATACCACGATGCTAAAGGATTATTACACTGTTAATCAGGTGAGATTCTTACACTGGCAGTGTTTTATTTGACTAAATTTTCTGAAAGTCTTCCAAATACTTGCTGCTATTCAGGACCAATAAGCTCTATTCTTATTATCATGGTCATCCAAGTGACATGACTGTTAGGCATTGGTTGTTGTTGTTGTTGTTGTTAGGTGCTGTCGAGTCGGTATCCGACTCATAGCGACCCTCATAGGGTTTTCAATGGGTGACTGTTTCGGGATTGCCTTGGGAGTGGATTGCCAGGCCCTTCTCCCATTTTTGCAGTGCTAGGAATTTAACTCGGGACCTCAGAGACTGCAGCGCAGCACTCTACCAACTGAGCTAAATCCCAGCCCGTTAGTCATTGGTAGGTTTTAATAAAACTAATTATTTCTAGCAGACATTTGGAAATCTGGATTCTTCTCCTGTACCCTTCACTATGATGATCAATGTATAAATATTCAATTGCAATTTTTGATTTTCCTATAAAAATAGTTTCACTTCCATTGAAAGAAGCAAGATTCCTTTGAAGTTTCATTATATTTGTCCAGCTGAGTAACTTACATGTCATATGTAAGAATATACTACTAGTTTTCCATTTTCAATTTAGACTTAAAGGTCTATTTCAGAGCTGTGTAGTTTACTGCAAGTATTTTTTAATACTTTCTTGGGTCATAGACTTTCCTTTATATCATAGATGACAAGAGTAAAAATTAGACTTCTTTACAAAGGAGATTTTTGTGGTTAATTTTGGAAGGTATTGAGCTGAATAATGACTACCCAAAGTAGAAAGTGCCCTTCATGTATAGACATGCCAGAAACTGCCCTGCTACTTGGACACACAGCTACTGTAACTTTACAATGAAATATTTCAACAGAGAAGGCTCAACTACAATGAATTTGACCTAAAAAAACTGCCCTGCATGTCAGGTAACTTTCATAAAGTACCAGAAAACTAGGTGTTAGCAATTGATTTTATAAAGTGAAAGCAGAATGTAAGCACTTGTCTCTGAACTGCAAGAACATCTGTGATTCCCAGTTCCATCATACACAGAAGTTGTGGGATATAAACCATAAAGTCAAGAGCCTCTGGTCTAGAATTAAGATTCTCCATTAACCTGTCTGGTCACAGATATGCTAGCTGGACACTTCCGTTCATAGTGGTATTTTGCTTGCTTCTTAAGTTCTATGGCATCAGGTTAACACTTAATTCCCTAGAAGACATCCTTGAGCTTGGATTTTCTAACTCCTTGGATGTATTACACTCAATTTTTATCAGATATGTTTGTCATGCTACTACTTTTGGGTTTTATTTACACTCCCAGTTCTCTGTAAACTGGACCTATTAAGTTGCTTGTCATGTCCAGTAGGATTCAAAATGCAGATTGAATATCTTAAATCAGGAGTCAAAGTCTATTAAAAAGTTTTTGCAATTTTCAAATTATCATGTATAGATTTTTATTCACACTGATTTTTCTAAATCAATGAGTTGACACAAAGTAGTACCCACTCAATATTATTCAAGAATGTCATTTACTAAATTTATCTAAAGAAAATTATCTAGAAACATTATCTAGAAAAATACGAAAAATGTTGAAAATGTACAATCAACAA
>VMDO01020982.1:0-36274 GCA_007922755.1 Pedetes capensis
TAAGTTTCCCATCCAAGTCTTCTCTATCTTTTACTATGTAGTATTTTTCTATATGTCCTTGGGTTCCATTTCTGTTTAAGATAGAAACTTTTCCTGTAGTGGTCTTTGTTTTTATCTTGTTAGAACAATTACATGTGATTTCTAGTCCATTTATATTGACCTCATTCTTATCTTCCCTCCCCCCCTTTTATTATGATCTCCTCAGAGGATTTTCAATGGCTGTTTCGGGATTGCCTAGGGAGTGGATTGCCACATCCTCCCATCTCTTAACAACAGTCTTTGTATAATATTGCATTTTGCTTTTTCCTGGCTTCACTTACAAAGGTTAGGAGGGATTTCCTAAGACATTGGTTTCTCTCCTGGATTGTTACAGAACTGCCACACATGGGCTAAACACTTCTTAGGTCTAAATGTATTTTCAGTCAGCCTATGTTATAGAGTAAGAAAGTTTCATAAATATACTATCTGACAGGTAATACAGTTACATTTGTCCTGAATAAACTTGTTTAGCAATTCTTTTGTACCTTAGGGCATTCTGATTTACATTTCAAGATTTGTTGATATGTTCTATTCTGACAATCAAACCATGCCCTTAATTATAAACTTTTGGAGAAGAATTTCTTTGTTTTCAATCTGACCTAATGTTTCATCTTTTCTCAAGCACAGATTTGATTTTGGGGGGTTGTAGAGATCTTGTGTTTTGTTTCTTTAGATCCTTGCATTGTGTTTCAGTAAGTTAGAGGGACCATAATGTGTTTTGAAGTGTGTAGAATAATGGTTTTTATTTTGTTTCTCAATGATATTAGCATTTTGTTGTTAGCTTTTTTGGTTGTTGAGGGTGCCAGATCTGTGACTTTAGGGACTACTACAGCTACATCCTGATGAAGAGTGTCCCTCTGGCCTATGACATAACTGAAAAGCTCCTTTAAATTAAAATTTGAAATCTTTTCCTCTTTGTTATACAAAGCTTTTTGCTGACATTGAAACTCATGGTCCATGTCTCGTGACCTTTTTTAAAAATGAGGTTCACTAGTTCTGGTACTTAGAAAATTATTTCCTCATATAAGCCCTGTCTTCATATATTGGCCCTGAAAGTAAGAATTTGGCATGCTGTAGTAACTCTTTGAGGCTTTCCTGGCTGGAATATGGTGGTGGTAGGGGTGTAAGTGGAAGGTAAGGAGAAGTTGGCAGAGGCTACCCCATATAGGAATTTGATTCTAAGAGTGGTAAGAAGTCATTGAAGGGTTTTAAGGTAGAGCTCCAATTTATGTTTTCAAAAGATCAGTTTGGAGTTTTAAAAAGTAGTTGTAATAAAAGAGTGGAATTTAAAAGACCAGCTAGCAGGTCATTGCATTAATCTGAAATGAGCCAGAAATCATGATAGTTTGGATGGGGGTTGAAGACAGTACAGATAGAGAAAAATGGATGGCCTTGAGATGTATTTCATTGGTACAGACAATAAGACCTATTGTGAATTGTTAAGAGGTTAAGGGGATGACACTTAGATTTCTGGTTTGAAGAGCTGTGTGGTGTCAAGAGTTTGGGAAGACTAGGAGAGAATAGTTTTAGGGTGGTGAAATCAGGAGTGCCCTTTTTAGATGTACATGTCCAAGTTCTAGCCCAATGTCTGGCCCGGAGAAGATAATCAGCAATTTTGCCCACCCCAAGTCTACTTGCGTGTTTATTCCACTTCATTTCATAGTGATGTAATTATTCAATCGTTGGGAATGGATGCAAAAAGATCACAGAAATCGAAAAGTTAACATGATGTTTAGTAGACAACCTGTTGTTGTTAGGTGCCTTGGAGTAGAGTCTGACTCATAATGACCCTATGTACAGCAGATGGAAACACTTCTTGATTCTGTTCCAGGCACACGATTTTATTTATATTTAAGCCCATTGTTGCAGACACTGTGTCAATCCATCTGGTGGAGGGTTTTCTTTTTTTCGTTGACCTGCCACTCTCTCAAACATGATGTTTCTATAGGCATTGATCTCTTCTGACAACACATTCAAAATATGTAAGATGCAGTCTACCCATTCTTGCTTCCAAGGAGCACTCTAGTTGCACTTCTTCTAGGACAGATCTGTTGGTTCTTTTGGCAGTCCATGGTATATTCAATAGATGTCTCCAGCACCATAATTCAAAAGCATCAGTTCTTCTCCTGTCTCCCTCGTTCAATGTCCAGCTTTCACAACCATATGATACAACTGAAAATACCATGGCATGAGTCAGACACACCTTCGTATTTGATGTGACATCTTTGCTTTTCAGTACTCTCTTGTTGTTGTTGTTAGGTGCCATCAAGTCGGTATCCGACTCATAGCGACCCTCATAGGGTTTTCAATGGCTGACTGTTTCGGGATTGTCTTGGGAGTGGATTGCCAGGCCCTTCTCCCAGTACTCTCTTGTAGACCAGTTTAATCGGCATAGTATTTCCAGTGACAAAGTTGGTGTGAAATACCATAAGGTGGGGAAGAACCCTCATGGCACTAAAATTTCATTAACATCATTTTAATTGTAAAAGATCCTCCACATGTCCATTTGTTTGTTTTTAATTTAGGCTCTGTACAAAGTGAGTTAAGAAGATAAGTTGTCTATATTCCAGGTTATCTTAGACAATCACAGAGTTTTATAAGCATGTAATTAACTACCATTTGACTTGCTAACAGACAGGAAAGTTTATGTGAATAATTTAAAACTCTAGACCAGTGCTTTCCAACAGAACTCTCCACGTTAATAGCAATGTTCTAATCCTGTGGTGTTCAGTATTATGGCCACATATTTTGAAATTTTCTTTTTTCTCAGCACTAGGGATTTGAACCCAGGGCCTTGCACATGCTAGGCCTTGCAAGTGCTCTACCAATGAGCTATATCCCTGGCCCTCTGTGTAGCACTTGAAATGTGGCTAGTGTGATTGAGGAACTAAATTTTTAATTCTTTGTTTTTTTGACATAAGAGTGTCACTCTGTAGCTGAAGCTGGCCTGTGACTTACTATGTAGCCCAGGCTGGCCTTGAACTTGTGGCAGTCCTGTTCAGCCTCCTTGGGGCCAGGATTACAGGTGTGCACCACCACGCCTGGCTCCAAATTTTTAGTTCGTTTGATTTTATTATTTTAAATTTATTTAAATAGTCACATGTGGCTTACCATGTATCTTTTGTATTTAGACAGTGTGTCCAATCAGTCAACTATTTCCTATGGATGTATTGGTCTTTCTTTTTAATAGCTGTTTGTCATTTTTCATATAGACTAATTTTAAACCAACTTTGTTCCTTCACCACATACCAAAGATAGGGTAGAGATCTAGACGAGTGTGGGAAAGATGATTTTGGATCAAAATTTTCTTGTGGATATAATGTATTTATGCATTATTCAAAGATGATTACATCAAAGGGACATTTTTTGGCAACCAGATGATTGTTAAACACTTGTGTGAAGTATGTGTGGCCTGGTCCTATTTCCTCACCTGTTTACAGTGAATCAGATGTCCCAATAGACGTGGAGACCGTCACATCAACTCCCATGCCTCTCTATGACAATCAGAAGGCACGAAGTGTGATGAATGAGTGTGAACGGCATGTCATCTTTGCCAGGACAGATGCAGATGCCCCTCCCCCACCAGAGGACTGGGAGGAGCATGTTAACAGGTAGGTCACTGCAGGGTTAATGTTCACCACTCTGTAATTATTTTATATCATCATCTTCAGTGATGTTTCTTTGTTTGAGACAGGGTCTTACTATGTATCCTGGGCTGGCCTGGAACTCTGTATGTAGCTCACGCAGGCCTTGCACTCATATTGATTTTCCTGCCTCTGCCTCCCAAGGGTTGAGATTACAGGTGTTTGCCACCACATGCATCATAACTCTCATCTCACTCTGCTGTGAGCTCCTTGAGAACAGAGCTTCCATCTCAGCCATTTTACCATTCCTGACACTAGGATACTGCCTCGCACAAAATGCGCATATAATGTTTGTTGAGAGCCAGGCACAAGGGCAGGTGCCTGTAGTCCCAGCTACTTGGGAGGCTGAGGCAGAAGGGTCATTTGAGCCCAGGAGTTCAAGGCCAACCTAGGCAACATAGTGCAATTTCATCTCTCTTCCCCCCTCTCTCTCTCTCCCTCCCTCCCTCCCCCTTTCCCTCTTCTCCCCCTGCTCTTTTTTTCCCCTGTACTTAAGGGTTGAACCCAGGTCCTCATGAATACTTTTGCAAGTGCTGTACTACTGAGCTGCAGCCTCAGCCCCTTTTTAGTTTTTTATTTTGAAACAGTCTTGCTAAGGTACTCAGCCGGCCTCTGGCCTCGAACTTGCCATCCTCTGTCTCAGCCTCACAAATTGTTGGGATTATAGGAATGTGCCGCCATGCCCAGTCGAGACCTCATCTCTTTAAAAGAAAGGGAGGGAGTGGTTGGGGATGTAGCTTAGTGGCAGAGCATTTGCTTGGCATGTATGAGGCCCTGAATTCCATCTCTAGCACCACAAAACAAAGAAACCTCACATGATTTGCTTGTCAGGTGTGATGGTGCACACTCATAATCCCAGTACTTGGGAAGTTGAGGCAGGAGGATTACCAAATTCAAGGCCAGCCTGGAATACACAATGCAACTCTGTCTCAACAACAACAACAACAACAAAAGAAAAAGGCTTGTGGAATAAACAAGTTAAATTTGATAGATATGACTCTCTCTGTAACTTATACAATGTAGGGGTCACCCAAACTACTAAAATAATTAAATGTATATTTGTAAGAATTGTGCCATATTGGTCTATAACTAGGGTAAGGAAATGTTTTAGAGTCACATGAGGAGCCAACAGATGTCTGAATGGCTTTGTAAAATAGATTGGTGCCAGGCGTGGTGGCACATACCTGTAATCCTAGTGACTCAGGAGGTGGAGGCAGGATTGCAAGTTCAAGGACAGAGGCAGCCTGCATAATTTAGTGAGGCCCTGTCTCAAGATAAAAAATAAAAGGGCGGATGTGTAGCTCAGTGGTAGAGAGGTTACAAAGTATTACAAGGCCCTTGGTTCCATGCTCCCATACCACCACCAAAAAAAAGAAAAAAAAATTTACAGGGCCAGGCCCTATGGCATATACCTGTAATCCCAGGTACTCAGGAAGCAGAGGCAGAAGGATCACAGGTTTGAGGCCAAAGGCAGCCTGTGCACCTTACCAAGATCCTGTGTTAAAATAAAAAATAACGAAGGAGCTGGGCGCAGTGGTGCATGCCTATAATCCTAGTAACTTGGGAGATGGAGGTAGGAAGATCACAAATACGAGGTCAGAGGCAGCCTGCATACCTTACCAAGACCCTGTCTCAAGATAAAAAATGAAAAAGGGGTTGGGGTATAGCTTAGTAGTAGAGAGCACTTGCAAAGTATGTGCAAGGCCCTGGGTTCAGACCCCTAGTACTGCAAAAATAAATAAATAAAAATATAAAGGAGCTGGAATACATCTCAGTGGTAGAAGCACTTGCCTAGCATGTGCAAGGCCCTGAGTTCAACACTGTCACAGTATTGCAAAAAAATTGATTTGCAGTCTTTGGCTTAGAGGGCACACTTAATCTTATTTTCATGAGTTTGCTGGCTACTTTTGTTCCCATGTTTCCTCCTGCCCCTAAGTTACTCAGTCCTCTTCTCTAGGTAATTTTTCTGCGTGCATTTGACAAACATTTATTTGTCTTACTTCATAACAGCTTTATGGAGCTACTCTTTGCATACTATATAATTCACCTATTTAAAGTGTACAGTGATTTCGGTGTGTATTCAGAGTTGAACACCCATCACCACAATCAATTTGAGAACATTTTAATCATCTCCAGAAGTAACCCTATCCTCATGAACAGTCATTCTCCATTTCTTCCTGGCCCTTCTAGTCCCTGGGAAAGTAGCCCTGAGGCTACTTTCTGTCTCTATACATTTGCCTATTCTGGATATTTTGTGTAGGTGGACTCAGACAATCTGTGGTCTTTGTGATTGGCTCCTTTCGCTTAGCATATTTTCAAGGTTGATTCATACTATTGCATTTATTAGTACTCATTCCTCCTTTTATTGCCAAATGATAGTACATTATATAGGTGTCTAACATTTTATTTCCTCACTGAACAGTTGATAGATAGTTATTTCTACTTTGGATATTATGAGTAATACTGCTATGAACATTTGTGTACAAGGTCTTATCTATCTATCTATCTATCTATCTATCTATCTATCTAGTGATGCTGAGGGTTGAACCCAGGGCCTCACACATGGTAGGCAGGCATTCTACCCCTGAGCTACATCCCCAGCCCCTTTGTGTACAGATTTTTATGTGGATCTATTTTCAGTTCTGAGAGTGGAATTGCTAGATCATATGATAACTCTTTGGGAGAAGGACCTGGCAACCCCCTCCCAAAAATCAATCTGCCATTGAAAACCCCATGAACAGCAGAGAAGCACTGACAATAATGTTTTCCCTGTTGTACAGAGGGTCGCTATAGTCGGATACCGACTCGATGGCACCTAACAACAACAACAATGATAACTCTATTTAACTTTTGAAGAACTTCCAGATTATCTTCCAAAGTCATTGTAGCATTTTACATGCCTGCTAGCAGTGTGTGAAAATTACAATTTTTTCCATATCCCTGTGAACACATTGTTTGTCTACTGTGATGATGATGATGATGATGATGATGATGATGATGATGATTACTATTATAGTGACCATGCTACTGGCATCCAGTTACGGATTTTAATTTGCCTTTTCAAGGTAGCTAGATATCTGTACTCATATCTATTGAATGTAAGAGAATATTTTTATTCCTCACATCAGGAACTGTTAGGAAGTAAACTTGCCATAATTTTGGGGAACTCTTGTTTTATAATAATGAAGGAGTGAGAGGTAGAGGAAGGGTAGGGAAGTTTGAGGTGATTGGCATGGTTTATGAGACTTGTTGGAAATTGGGAATGAGAATGAACATATGTCCTTGTGTGCTCAAGACAGTAATTATTAAAGGAGGAGCAGCTCTGGACCTTAGTCATAGAGCTTGTAGAAGCCAGGCATGGTGATGCACACCTGTAATCCTAGCACTTGGAAAGCTGAGGCAGGAGGATGGAGAGTTTGAGGCTAGCTACATAGTAAGTTTGAGGCCAATCTGGGCTATATAGTGAGACTGTTTTGAAACAAAGTAAGAGCTTGTGAAGAAGTTGGTTGGGGTCTTTGAATTAGAATTAATGGAGTGCCCTAAGAAGGGGAAATGTTCTTCAGAGCTCCAGATGAAGAGAAAAACTGTCACGAGTGAAGGTCAACTTCTGAAATAGTGCCAGAGTCAGTGAGTGCAGCTAAAGGGTTTATCACCATTGGTACAGTCAATAATAACAAAAAATTCAACAATGGTAGTAACAAAAAAGTTACCATTTATTGAGTGCTTTCTAGGTGACATGGAAATTATGCCAAGTCCTTCACATGCTTTCTCTCTTTTAATCCTCCTGATGACTCTTGGAGATGTATCCCTCCATTGTCACTGTTTTACAAGATGAAACTGAGCCTAGGGAGTTGAAGAAACCTTAATTAGGAAATGATGTAGTTCTAACTGCGCAGTCTGACACTAGAGCTGCCATACCCTCTGCTCTTAGTGCAGTAAAAAGAGTAAGACCAGTTAGTGGTGGTTGAACAAGGTGGCCTCCCATGGTTATGTGTCCCCTTCTGATGTGGCCCACTGCTTTGTCCTTAGTTTGCAATTTTAGAGAATGCATGGGAGAATTGCATGACTTTTTTTTTTTTTTTTACTAATCAGTTCATCCTTGGTTATGATTAAGAGGTTTTTGTACACTCTTCATGCTTATCAGTCATTAGACTTAATACCTAGGAATACCAGTTTTCTTTTTAAAATTTATTTTATTTGTTTATGTATTTATTTTTGTGACAGGGTCTTGTTTTGTAGCCCAGGTTGCCTTCAAACTTACGATCCTCCTGCCTCCACCTCCCAAGTGCTGGGATTACAAGTGTGTACCACCATACTCACTCACCAGTTTCTTAATTTATAAAGAAAGATATATCTGCAAAGGAGAAGAGATACTGGGGTGGCCTGGCTAGAGTGTCGTCCATTCCTGATAGGACAGCCTGTGAAGCTGCTGTATTCTAGAAGTGGATAGTTAACTGGAGAGTCTTGACAGAACAGAATGTTTCCTTTAGGCAGGCTGGGCATAATGAGTAGTCTAGGGTGTCCGCTCACCTGCCCCATCCTGCAAAGAAACACTGACAGACTTGTTTTTGGCTTGTCTTTCTCCACTCTCTATGAGGGAGCTCCAGCTTCTGTTATGACATTACCACAGATTTATATGATTCAATTATTCTGAAATAAACTGTTACTTCAGATTATTTGCCTTTTAATATCTGATAAGATTTTGGACATGTCCTCATTAGTAACAGACTTACAAACCATCTCGTCAGGTAGGTCACTTTGGCACATGGCCAATTTCATTAATTGATGGTACTTACTAGCTTTAGCTTCAGAGGTCACTATTTTATGATCTTGTCCCTGAATCTGTAGCATGTTTGGAGTTTGCAGTTCCCTCTGGTCTGATTATAATCATCCTGTTGCCCTTCTTTCCCTTGACTTAATTGTAAATTGCTGCTTCCTTTCTTCCTGTATAAAGTCATATAAAATTATAGTTTCCCACATTGAGAACTTCATGGACTATAGAACAACACCCTAGAGCCCTGGATTTTTGTCTCCAAGAGAGCATACTGATTGCTCTCTGATCTGTGGGGTCAGAAACTGTATTTCTTTATTACAGCTTTTTTCTCCCCTTGAATTATTTCAGTAAAATTGCCTCTAGATAACTTTGTGTATTGAAAATGAAGTCCCTACCACTACCACCTAAATCTGGCTTTCTCTAATAACAGCTAGTATTTTGTGAAATGTTTTTAATCTCTCTACTTGATTAAATTGTCTAAGTCAGGGGCTGACCATGAGCCAAATTGACCCACAAGACAAGAATGGATTTGATGTTTTTAAATGGTTGGGAAACAATCAAAAGAATAATATTTCATGTCACATGAAATTCAAATTTCAGTGTCTATAAATAAAATTTAGTGGAATACAGCCACACCCATTAATTAAGTATTGTCCATGCCTGCTTTTGTACTCCAACCACAGAGTTAAATTACTGTGACAGGGACTGTTCTATATGCCCTAATATGTTTACTTTCCAGTCTCTTATCAAAAAAGTTAGGTGAGTGGGTCATGTTCTTGTGTTGTCCAGTCATGTCATGTCTTGTGTTGTCCAGTCTCTGTGTACCATAGGTATATGACCAGGAGGATCTTTGAAGAATCTATTTGCTGGCATAAAAATATAGTCCTAGAAGATGTTGTGCCAGCTCTTGTGTTTTTGTTTTTTCTCTCTCCCAATGTTTGTTAAATGGTAAGTTTCATTAGATGCACAGCTTTTGAAAAACATTTGACAAGATATTCCCTGCATACGATAGTTTTAGTATTTGTTGAGATGGGTTTTGAGACGTAGCCAACATTTTGGTGAAAGGATCTAGTGTTTGAAAGCAGTCTGTCTTATCTTAGAAATCAGAACTTCTGAATTCTCCTTTTCTGAACATTCTCTAATTATATATCTCTGTATTGTGTGTATCTATGTAGAAATCTTAGGTTGGATGTTTTAAATTAAAGGTATTTGAGTTATTTTTTCTCCTCCCTGTCCTCTGCCTATCTTCCCTTCTTTCATTTGTAGTGTGACCAATGAGTTTCCCCGATGTTCTTTGCCTCTTTTGTTTGACCTTCATTTTAAAAAAAATTCTTTAGACATTTTAGTGTTGAATTAGTCTCCCTTGAAATAGTATCAGAGAATTAATAATTTCCTTTGAAAATGTCACATTTGCCTGGCATGGTGGCATTTCTATTATCTAAGCACTTAAGAGGCTGAAGAAGGAGCATCGTGAGTTTAAGACCAGCAAGACTGCCTCAAAAAAAAAAAAAAAAAAAAAAGTGAAAGGAAAGAAAGAAAATATCAGATATTTTTAAAGACCAGTGTGCTGTTTTGGCTATTCTGAAGAGGAAGAGCAAGAGGCCAGCATATCATTTAGATTCAGTCAGAGCATGGAAATCAAGATTATCTGATCTCATCTAAGAAATTAAGAAAAGGCATTTTTGCACTCATGAACATTGAATAGATTTAGATTGGGGGGGCAGTTGACTTACCACTGTTCCCATCAGCTGTTTGACTGTTTAGACTTGTATTTAAAATTGTGTCTCCTGTTTTCAAATTCTTCCTTAATTACATCTTTTGCATGCTCTTTATCTTAATCTTGGGTTAGATCACTTTTTTTTCTACTCACTTAATTTTCCAGCCTCCCATGAAGCTGACAAAATATAGAGAACATGTTTCAGTTCTTGGGATTGCTTTGTTGTGTACCTAGCAACAATTCTAAGAACATTTTCTAGGATTTTAGACTCAGCATTGTGGTTTTTAAATTTAATTTCATTTGTCATTGGTGGATGGTAGTAATTTCTAAATAGCTTTTAGCACTTCTCTTCTTTTGTTTGCATCATTTTCCTTGCTCTTTCACTTTGAGTTTCAGAATGCATATAGAGTTAAGAAAAACAAATAGCGAAAACATCCTGTTGTATAATAAATAACCGGATAATTTTGGAAATGCTGTTGGTGCTTCATAAATCAGTTATACCTCATTCTCTTAAAGTTTGTGATGTGATTAATAAGCATTAAGAAAGTTCCAGAAATTGTTGATGTGAAGAAATTTTATTAATTGCTTATCTTGGTTGATTACAAATGAGCATTATTAGAGGAAAGGTTCCAATATAGTACCACTTTCATGATGTCTCAGGTTCTTTGAATATATTATTTTCACAGAACTGGAAATTCTGAAATTTTATCACAGATAGCCTTAACTCTTCCTTCCTTCCTTTCTTTTTTTTTTTTTTTTTTTTTTTTTTTTTTTCCTGTACTGAGGAGCAGAACCCAGGGCCTCATGCCTCCTCTTTTTTGAAAGCGCTCAGCCACTGAACCATACCCTCAGCACATTTTTTACTTTGTAGTTTTAGACAGGATCTTGCTAAGTTACACAGGCTAGGCCTTGAACTTGGTATCCTCCTGCCTCCGCCTCCTGAGTAGCTGGGATTACAGGCATGTGCCACCAAGCCTGGCTTCAAGAAGTTTATTCTATAGAGATAATTGCATGTGCATATAAGCATAGATAGATAAGTGTGTGAATGGGAGAAAGGAGGGGTGGTTAGTACAATTGAAATTAGTAAACAAGTGGCAGTTAAAGAGATTCAACGTAACTGCCCACGAAGAGAGTAGAACTCAACCAGACATTAAAAATAGGGGTGTATTAATATAGAGATATATCCAAGTGTCTCCAGAGAGCTTTTTTCACACTATTTGTGATCATTATGTCTCTGACCTCTACCCAATCCTCAAGCCTACCTGAGAATCACTATGTAAGAGACATGCTGATATCTGCCCTAAGCAGTTTATTCCTGCTGGCATGTTCAAAGGACAGTGAACTAGAAATTCAGTGTCTGGCATCATTGGTTTTCTTAGCTTTGTCCATGTTAAACCAGGTATTTCTTATTGATATAGTATTTTTATCATTTCTTATACTGATTCAGGTTGATATGATATTATTGTTTTTAGGTACCATTGAGTTGGGTCCAACTCATAGCAACCCTACGTACAACAAAACAAAACACTCCCCTATTCTGTGCCAGGCACACAACCTTACTTATGTTTAAGCTCTTTGTTGCAGGCACTGTGTCAGTCTGTCCAGTTGAGGGTTTTCCTTTTTTTCATTGACCTGCCACTCTCCCAAACATAATGACCTTCTCCAGGGATTGATCCCTCCTGACTACATGTCCAAAATTTGTAAGATGCAGTCTAGCTATTCTTGCTTCCAAGGAGTACTGTGGTTGCACTTCTTCTAGGACAGATCTGTTGGTTCTTTTTGCAGTCCATGGTATGTTCATTATTCATCTCCAGCACCATAATTCAAAAGCATCGATTCTTCTCCTGTCTGCTTTATTCAGTGTACAGCTTTCACAACCATATGATGCAACTGAAAATATTATGGCATGAGTCAGGTACACCTTCGTCTTCCGTGTGACATCTTTTCAACATTTATAGGGGTCTTTTGCTTGCCGCTGTAGCCCTGTGGCGTCCGATCCTGTTAGATCTTGGAAGCTAAGCAGGGTCGGGCCTGGTTAGTAGTACTTGGATGGGAGACCACCTGGGAACACCAGATGGTGTAGGTTTGGGAGATGGACCTGGCAACCCACTCCCAAAAATCAATCTGCCATTGAAAACCCTATGAACAGCAGAGCAGCACTGACAATAGTGTTTCCCCTGTTGTATGTAGGGTCACTATGAGTCAGATACTAACCTGACGGCACCTAACAACAACAGAGGTCTTTTACAACAGCTTTTTCCAGTGCAGTGCGTCTTTTAATTTCTTGACTGCTGCTTCCATGGGTGTTGATTGTGGAACCAAGCAAAGCAAAATCTTGGACAACCTCAATCTTTTCTCCACTTATCATGAAGTTGCCTATTGACTCAGTTGTAAGGATTTTTGTTTTGTTGATGTTGAGGCACAATCCATACTGAAGGCTGTGTTCTTTGATCTTCATCAGTAAATATTTCATATCCTCTTCACTTTCAGCAAGCAGAATTGTGTCATCTGCATAATGCATGTTGTTAAAGAGTCCTTCTCCAATCATGATGCCATGTTCTTCATAAAGTCCAGCTTCTCAGATTATTTGCTCATCATCGAGATTGAAGAGGTATAGTGAAAGGATACAGCCTTGATACACATCTTTTTTGACTTTAAACCAGGGAGTGTTTCTTTGTTCTGTTCAAATGATTGCCTCCTGGTCCATGTACAGATTCCTTATGAGTACAATTAAGTGCTCTGATATTCCCATTCTTTGTAGTGTTATCCTTAATTTGTTATGATCCACACAGTCAAATGCCTTTTGCATAGTTGATAAAACATAGGTTGATATAGTCTTAAATAATGAAAAAAAAAGTGATGCTATTTGTGTGAGTGTGCTATACATTTCTGTAATGTGAAGGAAAATGAAATTATGAATCAATGATCTGGAGTTACTGGTCCCAACAAGCCCTCCCTATCCCAAAATACCCTGAATCCCAACATGGAGTTGAAGCCTTCACTCCCCACCTCCCAAATCCGTAGTCTGAATATCAAACCGCAACAAAAATGGACTGGATCCTGATGAAGTAACAGGAATTAAACCAAGAGAACTAGGGGAAAAGAAGGAAAAGGACAATGTCCAGAAACCTAAGATTGCTTTTTTTCACCCCTAGAGTGTTATGAAAGGGTAAGAGGTTTTGGAGATTCAGAAGGGATTTAGCTGTAGCAAGGAAAGCTTTTGAGTATGGATAGAAGGCATTTATGAAGAAAAGTTGTCTGTCTGTCTGTAATCATGGATTTCAGTTGCTGTCATTATCAGTGATCATAGCTAACCTGAATTTTTAAGGAACTTAGGGGATCATCTAGTCCATGTCTATTTTTTTAGACAAGGAGGTTCAGGGCACTCAGCCAGCTCTTTATTGCAAAGCTGGGGAAGTCCTGCCTGCTTGTTAGGATTCTTCAGGAGTGTGTAGTTGGTAAATTGGAAAACTAGAGATATAGTAGGTGGAGATTTTATTTTACAGAGAGGAAAGTTGGATATCATCTCATGCAACTTCCCTGCTGTTTGGCCACCTTGGTATGATGAAAGGTTGGATTGACTGTTGAACATAAATTTTATTTCCATGTTACCCTCTGCTATTCAGTACCCATATGCTTAGTGGGGTGTGGAGTATGAATAGTTGAGTCTGGCCTGGCTGTTTACAGAACTTAGAATATAGTATGCACACAGTTCATCCATTTATTATTCAGCAGGTGTTTAACTTCACACTGTGTCAGGCTCTGTTTGATGTCCTGAGGATATAGTACTAAACAAAACTTCCCGAAGTCCCTGCTGTCTTGGCCTTTACATTCTAGCAAACTAAACAAATAAATAGTTTGGATAGAATATGAGATGGTGATATAGTTGGAAAATATGGTTAGAGAATCCCAGGGCGGGATTGAGATGTTGTAGTTTTAACTTGTTTCAGTTCACGAAATGCATGGAAAGGGCCCAGTCTGGTGTGGAACCATGCCTGATGTGCATGGAATTGGAGGAGTAGGAAGTGCTGATAGAGGAGTCGGGGTGCAATGTGATTGAAGCAAAGTAAGGGGCAATCATATGAGGTTGGAAAGGCATTGTGTTCCACACAGCCCAACCCAAGGAGTTCAGCTTTTAACTGATTGAAATGGGGCCACTGAACAACCTTGAGCAGAGGAATGATCTGGTGTAGATTTTTTTTTTCATTATTCCTCCAAAAATTAATTTTCCCAACTGATATTCCATCAACAGCATATGGAGAGATCTGTTTACTTAATACTTTCACAACACAGTGTTATTAAACTTAGCTTTTACCTATTTGATCGGTAAAAAATATTTTATTGTTTTGGTTATATTTGTTTGATTTTTGTTTGATTTTTGAAGTGGACTTTATTATTTTTTCTGACCTCCCTTCCTTCCCTTCCTTCCCTTCCCTTCCTTCTCTTCCCTTCCCTTCCTTCCCTTCCCTTCCCTTCCTTCCCTTTCCTTTCCTTTCCTTTTTTTTTTCTTACTCAAGTCTCACCAAGTAACCCAGACTAGGGCCAAATTTGAGGTCCTCCTGCCTAAGCCTCCCAGGTGTTAGGATGACGGGTGTGTGCCACCATCTCAGCTGTGACATGCCTTTTCATGTTCTCTGTTCTTTGGGTATTTCATCTTATTAACTTTTCGAGGCTCTTTCTATTTTCATGTTGTGACAGTTATTTTCGCACTGTGTTTTGTTTATGATACTTCTGTCCTTTTACAGAGGTGTGAAAATTTTATGTAGTTACATTTATCTCTCCTCCTTTTATGTCTTCTAGGTTTGAGGTCATCTTTAACCTTATTCTAAGACATAGAGGTATATAGGTAGGTGGGTAGATAGGTTGATGGATGTCACTATTTTCTCCTAGAACCTTGATAGCTTTATTCTTTCTTTCTTTATTTTTTATGATAATAGAGGTTAAACCTAGGGCTTCACGTATGCATTGTAATTTCTTTACCACTAACTATAACCCCAGCCCCTATTTTATTTTTTATCTTGAGTCAGGGTCTCACTAAATACTCAGGCTGCCCCTGGCCTTGAACGCACGATCCTCCTGCCTCCCAGTTGCTGGGATTACAGGCATAAGCCACTCCGTCCAGCTCACTAGTTTTATTTTGTAATAGTTAGCTTTTCATCTCATCTGAAGCATATTTTTTGTGTAAAGAGTAATGTGTAGGGATCCAAATTTCCTTTTTCCAATTAGTAATTATTTTGGCCCTACTTAGTGATTTTATCCCTACTAGTATGAACTCATTTGAGTCTAGTACCCACTTATATTTTTAAACGTAATCTTATCACTGTTTTTTTGTTTTTTTGTTTTTAATGGCAGGGAGAGTTGGTAAATAAATATTGAGTGTTTTCTATTGCCTTTCTCTTCATATTGTTAGGAAGACTACTAGTCAGAGTATCCCAGTAAGACTACTGGGAGCAGGGTGAAAGGAGGCTGTTTGTAAGAACCATACCACTCTACTGGGTGCGATGATATGGGGTTAAGAACACTAAGATAGATTTCTAATTGCAGAGTTTACAACTGAGTTAGAGAAGGACACAGAAAGCTGTCAATAAGCATTGGAGATATTTGTGTACCATTGTCATATGCTTGGATAATAAAATGTTAACTTACATTGTTGTTGATAGCTGTCTGACTCACAGTGATCCTATGTACAACAGGCAAAACACTATTGTCAGTGCTTCTCTGATATTCATAGGGTTTTCAATGACTGTTTTTTGGGAGTGGGCTGCTGGATCCTTCTCCCAGTTAACTTACATAGAACATACAGATTTCCTAATTGCATAACACAGAGAAAAATACAAAAAAATATGGAAAAGGAAGTATTGGGCAAAATATTGGGGCATGGGAGAATAGTCATTGTTGGTTATATTTCAGCTATATTTTTGTTCATTAAAGCCTAGTTTAAGCAGAACTCCTTCCTTAGTCTGATATTTTAGTACATTAAGATGCTTCCCGAGCTAGGCTTGGCGGCGTATGCTTATAATCCCAGCACTTATGAGGCTGAAGTAGGAGGATTGTGAGTTTGAGGTTGATCTAGGCTGCATAGTGAGACTTTGTTTTTTGGTTTTGGCTTTTTGTTTTTTAAAAAAGATACTTACTGAGCATGTCTGCCTTTTGTGTAAACCATAAAACTTAAGAAATTCAAATGAGGTATGGTGACAAAGACCTGTAATTCCAGCATTTGGGAGGCTGAGGCAGGAGGATCACTTGTTCGAGCCCTACCTGGGCTATGTAGTGAGACCCTGTCTTTAAAAAAAAAAGGTTGGGGAAGAAAAATTCAGATATGTCTGTGAAGTGGTGCTGTGTCTTCACTTACTAATGCAGTTATTTTAGCCGCTAGATAAATAACCTTGCTAGCACTTAGAAGACCGCATTCACAGCTGATATGGGCTTGTAGTGTGTATGATTAATGCAAATGTATGCTGAGGTGATTCATTGTGGCAGGATTAGGACCAGAATCTAGGTCTCATATTTTAGTTTAGTGTCCTTAGACTAAGCTGCCTTAAGTTATACTTTTCCATAATGGGAAGAAAAAACATGACAGAATCTTTATATGGTATACATACATGGGGAGTGTCCCTAGGGTTTGACTTTAATACCTCAGAGTTTCCATTATAGGACTGGCTGGACAGTGGCCCAGAACAAGCTATTCAACAAGATCCTCAAAGCTCTGCAGTCTGACCGCCTTGCCCGCTTGGCCAATGAAGGGGTAAGACACCAGAAATCTGCCCACCGTGGGCTCTTCCTAGTTCAGGCCTCACTGGCTGACTGATTTGTCCCCTTCATTTGCTAACCAAGTAGAACTCTTGTTTTGTTCCTTCCATTTCCATCTTTCAGGCTTGTAATGAGCCTGTGCTGCGCCGTGTTGCCGTGGACAAGTGTGCAAGGAGGGTGCGGCAGGCTCTGGCAAGTGTGAGCTGGGACACCAAGCTGATCCAGTGGCTGCATACCACCCTCGTGGAGACCTTGAGTCTGCCCATGCTAGCCGCCTATCTGGATGCTTTGCAGACACTGAAGGGGAAGGTAAGGCTTTGGTTGGCATCTGCCCTGTCCTTGAGATAGCCAGAACCTTTACTGTGGGTTCAGGAAGTAGGGTTGGGCAAGGCCCCTACCTGGTCAACATGGAGGGTGAAGGTAACATGGCTGAAGGTAATAGGTTTACTGTTAAAAATAGGAGAGAGGGTATCATTTTACATTTGGGTCTAGTATGAATATCTTTAGCCTTGCCATCTCCAGGATGAGGTATGGAGCCTGAGAACCAGAACACACATTTAACCACCATGTCCTTGTACTTCATGGTTTGAGTTGTCACTGAATTGAATTGTCCTGGAGGAGATGAAGGTTTTATCAGGGAGGAGTGTTGATAAGGGTGTGAGAAGCAGATCCATGGTACTCAAAGGGCCAGGAGATTATGTAATAAGGAGGTGCTCAATACCTAGGTCTCCTCATCAAGGGATAAGCCTTCAGTAGCAATACTTGAGCACCAGTAGTTCATCACATATCATTACATGTCCCTGCTTTCTTACTTAAACAGTATTGTACAACATTAAATTGTTTTTCTTGGAGATTCCGGTTTATTATGATGTTAGTGACTGCAATGGGCTTTCCTCGGTGTTCAGTGTGGTAGAGAGCAGTTTCTGGAGGTAGATTGCCTGGCTGACCTCAGCCTGGTTACTGAGCTGCTACGTAAGCCCAGATTAGTGCCTCCATTTCCTCAGCTCCAAGATGTGGCTCATAGTGTTGCCTATCTAGAATTTCTTTTCTTTTGGTTTTTCTTTCTTTCTTTTTCTCTTTTCCTCTTCTTCTTCCATTTTGTGTGTGTGTGTGTGTGTGTGTGTGTGTGTGTGTGTGTGTGTGTGTGTGTGTGTGTCTTTGAGTCAGGGTCTTGCTGTGTCACCAAGGATGGCCTGGAAGCATATAGCCCAGGTTGGCCTTGAACTTGTACAGATCTTCCTGCCTCCACTTCCCAAGTGCTGGGATTACAGGCATGCACCACTGTGGCTGGCCTCTACCTAGGATTTTTTTTTTTTTTTTTCTTTTTTCAGTACTGGGGGTTGAACCCAGGGCCTCACACTTGCATGTTTTGCAAGTGCTGGACCACTGAGCTGTACCCCCAGCCTTTTATTACTTTTTGAGACAGGGTCTCACTAAGTTATGCAGACTGCCTCTGGTCTTGAACTTGCAATCCTCCTGTCTCCACATCCCAAGCCACTGGGATTATAGGCATGTGCCACCGTGCCTAACCCCTACCTAGGATTTTTGTGAGAATTAAATTAATCAAGATAGAGTAGTCCAAAATTCAACACATAGGAAGCTCACAGTAACTGTTAAGTATTATTTAAATGTTACCCTCATAGAGTCTTGATATGTGTACATGGCCCCAAACAACTAGGATTAAATTTCTGATTTTTTTTTTTTTTTTTTTTTTTTTTTTTTTTTTTTTTTTTTTTTTTTTTTTTTTTTTGTTCTAAGGATAGAACCCAGGTCCTTGTGCTTCCCTGGCCAATAGCTCCCATATCCCAAAACTTTCTGACTCATTATTTCTTAATCTGTTTTTTAAGGATACTGAGTTTGTTAGAAAGCTAAAGAAGACAGGTTTGGTGGCAAAATAGAAGACAACTCAGAGGTAGATACATTAATAAGTGTGGTAGGAAATTGGACCTTAATTTTTACGTTCATCTAATACTTACTTTGTGCCTTCAGTGCACCAGGAACAAGGGTGAGCAAAACAGAACTTGGTGTGTATACTATAGGGGATGAGTGCTGTTAGTGCCCAGGGCTCTGGTGGCACAGGCTCTTGGTGGTTCTGCCTCTCGTACCATGCCAGCATTTGGATGCGATTCTCCTTGTTTGTAAGAATGAGTTTGGGCTACTTCCCCATTTAAGTTTCTGGCTGAGTGTGCCCCATATGAATGAGATAATATTCAGGTGTTTTGAGCATGACAGATCCCTGGTGGGGACTCCATAAGTGTTCACAGCAGGTGCTGCCTGGCCATACTACTGAGTCCTAATGTAGGTTAGCTGGAATGGCACAAGTCTCACTGGTATCCCAGTTAGCAAGAGCCTCAGACCCACAGTGTTGTCCATTTTGGGCTGTGCTTTCCATAGTGGTGGTTCTACTAGCAGACTCTTAATTTTCCCATGACCATGTTTAGAATCAAAGCAGATACTTTGGTTGTTTCCCAAAGGATATGAAGGGTTGTGAGATTATTTTGCTTTAAAATTCCTGCTGGGTGTTAAAATGCAGCTGAATAGGGTCCTGCTGGTGGCCCAGCCACTTTTTACCATTAGCTCTACTATGAAGAAGGCAGAAAAGGTGCAGATCCAGCCTCTTAATTTCGTGTTGGAGTGAATGCAGTGCTGCAGGGGCTAGGGAAGCTTGGTTCTATAGCTCTAAGCAGAAAAGTCTGTTGTTGATCACTTATTCCATGTTGACAGAAAGTGAGTTGGAAGACTTTTTGGTTTCATAGGCATTCTCTTCTGCCAAAGGAAGCTTCTTAAGTTAATTCTGATCAGATCCACTGCCTGAAAGTGTTAAATAGATCACAGTTCAAGAAAGTTATAAAGAGTGGCCAATTTGGAGTGGAGATCATATGCAGTTTGACTTTAGCCTTTGCTACTAGTTTATATCCTTCTACTTGCTGGAATCCTCAACTTTAGTCCACCTGTGCCTGGCACATTCTTGCCTCTTGCTGGTGTCTCTTCTCTCTTCTGCTGGAATCCTGCCTGTCTTACAGAGCCTGTGTCATGCCACATGCTGCTGCTTCAGATGGGAACTGCCCGTTAACCTCCCCTTCTCTGTTGGATGATTTGAATCAGCAGTGTGGTACTTCTGTTTCTCCCATAGCAGTTATCAGCCCCTTCCCCAGAATTATTTGTGTATTTGTCTTCCTTACCCTTTGTAGATTAAATTCCTCTGCAGGACTGTGCCCTATAACAGTAGCTGTTACATAAACATTTGTTTCCTGAGTTAACTGAGACAATCTCATGGTTATAATCCTCTAATTTCTCATGCAGAAATCATTTTAGTGCCTCTCCCCTCCTCCTCTCTTTGGCACAGAATCTTCCTATTGTAGCCCAGGCTGACCAGGAAATTGTGATCCTGCCTCGGTCTCTTGAGTGCTGGGATTACACTCCTGTGCCACCATGCCTGGCTTTCAAATCCTATTAAAATTATTTATCTGAAACATACATTTATGTAGAGGACAAACAGATACAGGATTTTGAGTAATGTATAGTGCATTGTCCATTTTATTTTTATTTTTTACATTGCTTGGGATCAAAACCAGGGCTCTGCAAATACTAGGCAAATGTTGTACCACTGAGTTGGTCCCTCACCCCCTAGTCTCTTCCTTTTTAAATTAGGAGCAACATATCTTCTGCTACCTTTGAAGTTTTACAGCCTGCATCAAATCATAGTACTTTCTATTCTCCACTCTCTGAAAACCTTTTTTAAAATTCTTCCAAAAACTGTCTTTAACATTTAAAAACCTTTCCTCTCCCAGAGATCATTTGACCTTTTTGTGGGTAATGTGGCGTTCACACAGATATTTCTTCACGGTGTAAGCATCAGCATGCCTGTAACCTATATTTATACATTGGTGAGGTCATATTTTTGGTAGATAGTGAAAAACAGGATATGGTATAAATCACAATATATGTAATTTAGTGGGTTGTTTTTTTTTTGACACAATAGCAGGTTTCATTAACATGTTACAGCTTGAAGGCTATACTCTAGAAGAAAAATGCAGAATTTTTTTTTTTTTAGACTTTATGTATGTGTTTATTGTGAGGCCAGGGATTGAACCCAGGGCCTTGTGCATGCTAGGCAACTGTTTTACCACTGAGCTAGAATCCCAGATCAGAAAAATGCAGAATTTTTAAAATTATAAGATCAATTGATGTTCACTGAGGAAATTTAGAAAATACAGAAATACGTAAAGAAAAGTCATTCCTAATTCCATAGAGCATTATATTCATATTTTGCCATATATATACACACACACATATGTATATATATGTTCCTCCCTCTCCCAATTCTGGGGATTAGACCCCAGTGTCCCATGTGTGCTAAGCAAGAGCTCCACTACTGAGCTGCACCATCAAGACCTTTCTTACTTTTTAATTTGGGATAGGGTCTTGCTAAATTGCATAGGCTGCTTCTGGCCTCCAACTCACAATCCTCCTGCCTGAGCATCCCACGTTGCTGGGATTACAGGAGTGTGCCACAGTGCTTGGCTACTTATTTTCTTCTCTGTCTGTCTCTCTCCTTTTCTTTTTGCTGGTGATGCTGGGGATCAAATTTCACACCTCATGCATGCTAAGCAAGCGCTCTACCACTGAGCTACATCCCTAGCCATGCCATAATTTCTTAATAGTCTTTTTTCCAAGTAGAGATAATTTTTATATTTTCTGTTTTACTAGTAACATTTTAGCAAAATTATTTTTTGTATTATGTAAATTCTTGTAAATATTTGAATATACTTACCACTCCCATATGCATGTATATATGTATGTATGAATATATGTGTGTGTGTGTGTTTTCTATTTTTTTGTTCTTGACAGTTTGTGCATAACTCTCCTCACCCCTCTGTGTGTTCATATTTCTGATATATTAGGGAAACTGGTCAGAAGTACAATCATTTGGAGAAAGGACGGGAATAAACTTAAGTCCACTGGTGCATATTGCCAGATTGCTTTCCGAAGGATCAGATCCACTTTCCTTTCATGGTGGAGCATACTTTTTGGACATCCACTTATTTGTACCTCTCTTCCCAAGGAAGGTTTGAGAGGCGTAGTTGAAGTCTCTCTTCCTGCTGATTGCCCCTGAAGGGCAGACTTGCCACTTCCCACTGGAAGCTTCTCTGCTCTTCTTTCTAGATCCCGACCTTGATTGACCGGATGCTTGTATCATCCAACACAAAGACTGGGGCTGCAGGAGCAGAGGCCTTGTCTCTCCTTCTCAAGAGGCCCTGGGATCCAGCTGTGGGGGTGCTTTCTCATAATAAACCAGTAAGTTGGATGCCCAGGTTTAACTATGCCACATGCAGTGTTTAGACTCAAGCCTTAGAACTTTGGCAAGAGGATAATAAATGGTTTATTTAACTTTTTTCATTAATAGATTGTTTTTTATAATGCTTGATATAGGTTCATAAGAAAGGATCATTGGTTGGGGTGAGAAATGTATTGAAAGTTGTTGAGATTTTTGTGGGTGAACACCTCTCACTGGTTCGTGGGTGGGATTGTCTTTCCTCAGAGCAAACTCCCTGGCTCTCCTCTGATTCTCATCGCCTCCTCTGGGCCCTCCAGCTCTGTGTTTCCCACCTCACGCCGCCACCGCTTCTGGCAGTCTCAACTCTCCTGTTTAGGCAAGGTATGTGTAGGGGTAAGAGGAACTCTGCTGGGTGGGAATAGAGTCTTGGAGGATTAAGAAGAGAGTACAGGAGGGGGTCAAAATGGAGGAACTCAAATGTGGAGCATGGCCTAACTCTGTTTTTTTTCTTTTGTAGTACTGGGGGTTGAACCCAGGGCCTTGTGCTTGCATGATTTACAAGTGCTGTTCCCTGAGCTATACCCCCAGCCCATTTTTTTTACTTTTTTGAGACAGGGTCTTGTTAAATTACGCTGCCTGCCTCTGGTCTCAAACTTGTTATCCTCCTGCCTCTGCCTCCCAAGCTGCTGGGATTACAAGTGTGTGCCACCATGCCCAGCTTAATTCTTTTATTTGGCATTTGAATGATGCTTGCCCAAGGCCAAAGGAACTGAGGATAAGTTAAGTGAAATTGAGAAATTTGAAACTTAACACTGCTGGTTTAGATGCCCCTTCTTTCCTTTAGGTCATCCCTGTTGCCACCCATCTGCTGAACAATGGCAGTGGAGTAGGAGTTCTGCAATGTCTTGAGCATATGATTGGGGCAGTGAGAAGCAAAGTGTTAGAGGTAAGAATGCCCTTTTCTTGGTTCACCACAGCATTCTGGGCTTATTCTACACACTGCTGTGGCCTCCAGTTTTACTGTCTTCTTTCTCTTCCCACAAAGATTCACAGCCATTTTCCACACAAACCCATTATCTTGATTGGATGGAACACAGGAGCTTTGGTAGCCTGTCACGTAAGTAATTTCTGTCTTATTTGAAGTTTGCTAAAGAAATTGGAGATTGCCTTGGGATACAATACTATTACTGCTGATAGCTATCATTGAGTTCTTTATTATGTTTCAGTCCCTATGCTAGATGCTTTACATGTATTTTAAACTATAGAAGACAAACTAGTTTTTTAACTTTATTGTGGAAAATTTTAAGCAGGCACAGAGGCGGGAGGAAGGATAGACTAGTAAATACAGTTCTTGGGCCCCTCACCCAGCTTTACCAGTGATCAGCTCACAGCCAGATTTGTTTCATTTTACACCTGCCTGCTTTCTCTCCCAGGTTATTTTGAAGAAACTTCCAAGTATATTTCATTTACATATGTTTCAGCATATATCTCTGGAAATAAAAAGAATCATTTTTTCTGTAAACATAAGTACCATACTATTCTCCCACCTAAAAAATTAATAATTCTAGTAGGCACAAATTAATAGCTCTGGAATTTGATATCGTGATTGTGTTTTGTCCCTTTATAAGCTATCAAGGAAACTTTTCTTTATTATCTTACAGTCATATGTCTACCAGTTTGTGTAAATGTCCCTCACATGTCCAAAGCCCCAATCAATTCTTCTATCCAGTCTAATTAAGTATGATGTTGAGAGCGGTGAGAGAAAGGTGTCCACCCTTACTCCTGGCATCTACAGACAGCAGAGCTTAGTCAGTGACTACCTGCTCCAAGAAATATGAGGTGTCTTGGAGCTGTCCCTTAAGCCCAGGAGAGAGAGAGCGAGTTTCTCCACTTAAGACAGAATGGCACTGTTCTCCCCACACTGAGCCTTGTGCATGCTAGGCAACCACTCTCTCCTCCTGAGCTACATCCGAGCCCAAATAACATTTGTATTCTCTTGATGGTATTTACTCTTGGTGAAAGAAAAGAGAGTGAGAAGGCTCTAGTCTATGGGGTTGATGGGGTCAAAGTACTACATGTCTCATCCTATGGTTCACTCATGTGCTAGTGTCCTTTCAGGGCTCCACTTCTGTAGGTAGTGGCTGCTTGTGGGACAATGAACCTTATGTTCTGTGTTTGTACTGCTGCCACCATGGCTGACACAGCTTGGGGTTAGGAATGGGAGGAAGAGGTAGGACTGGCTGGTGGCTCTGGATCACTCCTGGATTCTGCATAGGCTGAGGTGCAGTGAAGTACTTGCTCTTCAGACAGATGGTGCCATTATTTACAGGTGTCGGTGATGGAGTATGTCACTGCCGTTGTCTGCCTTGGGTTTCCGCTGCTTACTGTGGATGGTCCCCGAGGGGTAAGAGCAAGATGAAGCTGGTTGCTGAGTCATACACAGAGGGAGTGGAGGATAATGAGAATGGGGGATGGTAGGATTGTGTGGCTTGTCTGAGTTGGGCTGAGGTCTGCTGTAGGTGCATAGCTGATTCCTCCCAGCAGTTCTAATGTCAGTGATTCCTGAGGATGAACTGGCCAAGTCTAAAACCTGTACCTGTTTTAGGATGTAGATGATCCCCTCTTGGATATGAAGACTCCAGTCCTCTTTGTCATTGGTCAGAATTCCCTGCAGTGTCACCCTGAAGCCATGGAGGACTTCCGGGAGAAGATTCGAGCTGAAAACAGCTTGGTGGTTGTTGGGGGAGCCGATGATAATCTCAGGTGCGTAGGTTCCCCTAGAGCCTAGAGTCATCAAACTTTCACTGGAATAGATGAGTGTGTTATGGTGTGAGAGGAGTACCTGTAAGGTGTTGAAGCTATAGATTAATCTGGCTCATTTAGCAGCGGGCATTAACATTTTCTTTTACATTTTTAATTTCAGATTTATAAAAAGTTGTAAAACCAGTAAAAAAAAAAATCCCATTTATCTTTCACCTGAATTTTCCAAATGTTAATATTAAATTAACATTGGAATGATGGCATTATCTACTACACACTCGAGATTTCATCAGTTGTCTCCATAATGTCCTTTTTATGGTCTAGGATCCAGTGCAGGATCACACGTTGCATTTAGTTGCCCTTTCTCCTTAATCACCTTTAATTGATATAGTCCCTAGTTTTATCTTTCATGACCTTGACATTTTTGAAGACCCTTATTAGGTGCTGTCAAATTGGTTGACTCATAGCAACTCTGATAAGATTTCCAGTGGCTGATTGTTTTGGGATTACTTTGGGAGTGGATTGCCACATCCTTCTCCTGCTTTTGTGGTGCTGGAGATTGAACTCAGGGTCCTCAGAGAGTACAGAGCAGCATTCTGACCTAAACCTCAAGCCTTTTGAAGACTACTAGCTGGTTATTTTGTAGACTGCTACTCAGCATAGGTTTTTGACATTTTCTTTTGATTACATTGAAGATGCCACAGAGGTGATGTGCCCTTCTCAGTGCATCCTGTCAGGGAATATATGATGTTGATTTGTCTTATCACCACCAACAACAACCTTGATCACTTGGTTAGTGTGGCTTTTGCTGGGTTCTCTATTATGAAATTACTGCTTTCCCCCCTTTATAATTAGTAGTTGTCTTGTGGGGAGAAGATGCTTTGACACTATAAATATACTCTTTGTCATCAAACTTTCACTGGGGTAGGCATTTTCAAAAATTTTATTCCTTACTGAGGACAAATGTGAGCATAGATGTTAGTTGTATGAAGTCTCATTTGATATATTTTGGAGTATAAATGTAGCCAAAGTTTGGGAGGGGTCTTAGGAAGATGACTTAGGTCATTGAGATGGCCATTCTTAGAGTGCTGGGGCATGTAGAGTCTGTAGTTGTGTTTTCATGAAATGTACTGAAGAAGATTGGTCGTTTATGTGCCACATTTCTCTACATGCTCAGTCTCAGATATTAATTTCAATTGTATTTTGTTGTTGTTGTTCTTTCCCCTCATAACAGGGTTTTGACCCCAGGGTGCTCCACAACTGAGCTGCCCTCTGGCCTCAAAGTCATGATTCTCCTTTTCCAGCCTCCAGAGTTGCTGGGATTACAGGCCTCCACATTGTCTTCAGTTGTATGTTTTAACTAGAAAGCTGAAAGCAATTACCTGCTCCTAGCTAACTTTCCAGTTTCTGATTCCAGTGTTTTGGAGGAGTCCTTCTGGCCTTTGTCATTTGGCACCTTCTCTTTTGATGCTCAAGGCTATGTTTTTATGTAATTCAGAAGATCTTATCTATAGGAGAACAGAGTGTGTGTGTGTTGAGTTTCTTTGAGGGAGTGAGGAGAGATGAGGATGCTTTTCTTGAGAGTTACCTCATGAGGCTGCTTATTAGACATATTTACATAATGCCAAGGTCATTGGATTGAGCATTGGGAGACCTCAATTAGTCTTGAACCCTTTGCTTAGAAGCGTAGGTAAATTGCTTAACTTCTGCAACTCACTGGCCTCATATGAAAAATGAGGGTGTTATACAAGATCAGAAGCCAACAACAAGTCAATTGGGATGTCAGCATTTGAAGGTTCATTAATATTATTCTTCATCCTGTAATTTGAAGGCCTGATTCTCTCTTTGCAAAGAGTTTCAGCCAGAAACCAGGATTCTTTTTTCATTTGGTTGTTTTTTGTTGCTTTTGAGACAGGGTCTCACTATGTAGTTCACGCTGCCCTCAAACTCATGATATAGCCCAGGGTGGCCTGGAACATAAGATCCTCATGCCTCAGCCTCCCTAAGTGGTAGGATAACAGTTGTGTACCATTAGGCCTGGCTTGAAACCAGGAATTTTTAAGGGTAGTTTTTAAAGAAGGGAGCACAGCTAGCTATAATTTTCTCTTATCCTTTTAGAACTAACCCAGGATCCCCTTCCTTCTGCTAATCCAGTAACTTCAGGGTTGGAGGCTGAATTGGGGGGACCTCTTGATAAGGCCCTAGTAATCTACATATACTTTGCCTGTTAAACCAGAAGTACAATACTTCTGAAGTTAACAGTCCTGGCACCATGCTTGGGTATTTGTTGTTGTTTTTTGTTTTGTCTTCCTTTTCTTTAATTGTAGTACTAGAGGGTTGAACCCAAGATATTGCATATGCTAGGCAAGTGCTCTACCACTAAGCTATACCCTTAGCCTTTTTTTTTTATTTCTTCATATTTTGAGACAGTGTCCCACTACATTGTGCAGGCTGCCTCTGGCTTTGAACTTGTGATCCTCCTGTCTCAGCCTCCCACATCACTAGGATTAGAGGTGTGTGTCACAGCATTCAGCTATAGGTTGTTTTTTCAATCTGCACAACTCCTTGGGTAAAGTATTATGAGTCCCCATTTTACAGATGTGAAAACAGGCTCAGAGGAGTTGCATCACCTGCCTCAAGGCTAACATAGCCCTCCTAAAAATAACATAGAGGAGAAATTCATTCTTACTTCTGTGGAATGTTTAAAAAGTAAATATGTTCTCCTTTTTGTCTCTTAGGATAAGCAAAGCAAAGAAGAAATCAGAAGGGTTGACTCAGAGCATGGTGGACAGATGTATTCAGGTAAACAGTTGTTCTGTGTCTTTTTCTCAGCTAGGCCCTCCTTTCTATTGCCTTTTAGGTTTGGTCTTGTTGGCACAGCCTTATTTGCTCTGGAGGGTGAGGGATATCCACTGGGCCCTCTGGGAGGCCTAAATCATAGGCAAAGCGAAGAGATGCAAAAGTAGGAGAAAAAGAGTGAAGGAGAGGTGAACTGAGATGTGGCCAATCTTCAGGGAGGATGGGTCTGCTGGGGGAGAGGGGAGTACATGCACTCCAGAGTGCTCTTCACAGAGGTACCTGCTGGTTTTCTCCAGCCACAGCTGCTCAGATGCCTACACTTTGTGCAGGCTTTGTGAGTTGGGAAGAACCAGCACATGTGGAGACCAAAGCCAAGGTGGAATTGCATTTAGTTTGAAATTATCTGGGAGGTCTTGTTCTCTAGAGGAGTACTCATGGATCTTGGCTCCTTTTTACACTAGGATGAGATTGTGGACTTTCTGACTGGAGTGCTCACTCGTGCTGAGGGTCACATGGGCTCTGAGCCTCGGGATCAGGATGCTGAGAGAAAGAAGAAGCCCCGTGATGTGGCCCGAAGAGACTTGGCCTTTGAAGTCCCAGAACGGGGCAGTCGACCTGCTTCCCCAGCTACCAAGTTGCCTGCTTCACCCTCGGGCTCAGAGGTAGTGCAGGCAGTGAGAGAGCATGTTTGCTGGGGACTAAAGACCACATAGTTGGCTCCATGGCTCTCCTGGGATACCTGAAATTTCCTGGGAGAGGAGTTCCAGGGAGACATGCTGACTGATGGTCAAATCCAAACATCATTGGCTCATCTCTTGTCCTTCTCACTCTCCTCAGGATCTCTCCAGTGTGTCCAGCAGCCCCACTTCCAGTCCCAAGACCAAAGTGACCACAATGACATCTACCCAGAAGTCCAGTCAGATTGGGAGCTCCCAGCTGATAAAGAGACATGTGCAGAGAACAGAAGCAGTGCTGACCCACAAACAAGCCCAAGGTATAGGCTCCTGGCGCAGCAGCCCCAGTAGGATCCTGTCTGGGCAGCTGATGTAACGAGGCAGTTGGAAAGTATTAGATCTACAGCTTTTTCCAGGAGGGTATGAGAGACACCATTTCCCACATTCCTGTCTAGACAAATTTAGGGTGAAATGAATCCTGAGAGCTGTGCATTAGTGGGGTTTTGTAGTCACTAGTTACAGCTTTGTCTTGATGTGCTGGAAATGTTGGGTTTATAAGCTGAGTACATGTGTCTTCCCTAAGCTTTTTTCTAGCTACTAATTGAGGAAGCTACATCTTTTGCTCCAAGCACTGCCAGCCACTCCTGCAGTTAAGGAGCTTTCCAAATCATGCATAAAGGATGGCTGAGTTTAGTTATCATATTCTAGGGCAACTCACTTTTCTTTGTCTTGACCTTGAAGAATTAAGATTTCCATTTTGGAACTTCCACAAAGTTGATTAGGGTTCTACAATTAGGTTTTAAATGAAGCTAGTAAACATTTGTATAGTTAAATTAGGATTTGGACAATAATGTATGGTTAGGATTTGCAAGTACTGTGTGAAGAACTATAGAAAAGTGAGATTTCAGTGGATTGAGAAAGAACAGCTGTGGCTTGGTGACCCAGGTGGGTGGCCTTGAGCTAATGCCTCTTGGCCATTAGGGTTTGATGATGTCTCCAAGAGCATGTGTCTTCTGAGGTTCTTGGGTGTGGGAGTGGCTAGGAATAGGCAGCAGCCTGAGCTGGCTGTCAAGCAAAGGAAGCCAAGGGGAGAGGAGGATGATCTACTTGCTTCTCTTTTGTCACTTTCACTGGAACAAAAGAGTTAGAACTTAAGCCTAGGCCTCTTATGAGGTTGCTTGTAAAAGTGGTGCTAACAAGGAGCAGGAGTATGAATGGATGAGTAAAGGTAGAAGAAGAGAACAGGTCTCTAGGGTCTGTGTAGAGCCAGAAGACCTGGCTTTTCTTGAATTGTCAGAGCCAAGTTTTGGGTGGGTGGTGTCACCTTAGACATTTGATGAAGACAGAGCCAGCAATTAGCCCTACTTCTGGATGGCATGATTAGTGGAAAATCTAAGGACTTCTAGAAGGCTGATTGGTGAACTGGGTTGAAAATGGGACATAGAGTGTCATGGGGGCAGCAGCAGCCATAGAACCTTGGCTATAGCAGAGCTGATGGGCAAGTAAGGAATAATAGCTAACATAAATGGAGCTATTACTATGTGCCATGCCCTCTTCTGGCTCTTCACTTGCCCTACTTGGTTGAGTCTTGGCAATGGCTTCATGAGGCAGGTATGTGTTATTATCTTCAATTTATAGATGATCCCATGGAGCTATTACAGGGCCATGTCATATTTCAAATCATGCAGTAACCTCAGAAAGAGCTCCTATTGACTGTTTCCATCTTTTTCTCTTTCTTTTACTTTTTTTTTTTTTTTTTGGCGGTAATAGGGTTTGAACCTAGGGCTTTGCACTTGTATGCTTTGCAAGTGCTGTACCACTGAGCTACACCCCCGCCCAATTTTTTAGTTTTTGAGACAGGGTCTCGCTAAATTACGCAGACTGCCTCTGGTCTTGAACTTGCTATCCTCCTTGCCTCCCAAGTTGCTGGGATCACAGTCGTGCGCCACCACGCCCAGCTCATCTTTTTCTTATTCACACTTTTTCTCTTTCTCTGGCTGGCTGTGATTCTGTAATTCTTTCTGATTCATTCCAGCACAGTTTGCTGCTTTTCTGAAACAAAATATGCTGGTGAGGAAAGCTCTTCCTCCTGGCACCTCCTCCTGTCTCTTTGGTGAGTATCACTCTTTCTCTCACCTGCTCATCCTGGGCTTGCTGCTCTTCTCTCCCTTTTATTCCCGCCCCTCCCCTTTATTCTGTCCCCATTATTCCTCTCCACTTCTGTCTCATTTCTTCCTGTTCTTTCTCTCATTTTCTGTCTCCTGATTTGCCTTTTGCCGTCTTCCTTAGCTTATGCTGTAGACTGCTCTTTCTCCATTCTTTGTATTTGTTTCTCATAGTGTTTTCCTTTTCTCTCTCATTGTGGTTCTTTCACTGTGCTTCTTGGCTCTGCTTCTCCTTTGTGTGCCTGTGGCCCATTGCCTGTGAACCTTAGTTTCCTTGTCTGTTTTCACCATGCCTCTGTATTTCTGTTTCCATCCTGGTGGCTACAAGCACACCAGCCACTTAACAGCCACCTGCCTTCTTCCTCTGACGTTAGCCCATGCTAGGACACTGCTCTCTTCATTAAACTGCTGCCTTCCTCCCCACCCCCAGCCCTGCTTGCCTGTGTTAAGAGGGACTTAGGGAGACTTCTCTGTTGAAAGAGGAGAGAACCTAGGAGCATGGAGGGTAACTTAAGTCCAAAAGACTTGGCCACATGCATGATGATTCTACCTAAGTCAATAGAGAAGGCCCACATGTGGGTAGATGGCCTTTCTCCATACTAGTACAGATGACCTGAGGTCTAGGTCATGTCATGGGCCACTGCTGCCCTGTTCCCTTTGGGCAGAAGCTGTGAGGGTGCCTGGATTGAGATGTTCCCTCCCCTAGTGGCTGCTGAGAGCTAGTCTGAAGTCCTGGTGGCAGTCCCTCTCATTGCCTCCATTTTGCAAACAGAACCTCAGTCTTAGGCTCTGAGGGCTGGGTGGAACTTGTGGGAACCCTGTGAAAACTCCCTTTTGTAGAAGATTAGTTGGCCCGCTCCTCCCATACCCCTTGGGTTCCTTGTAGAATATCTATTGTCCCCTAGTTGTGGGACAGTGTAAGGGAGGGCTTGCAACAGGAAAATTATCACATTCTTTGAGTCTGGGGAAGGCTGTTCAGAGCCACTGTCTTGAGTCCTCTCTTGCTTGGTGGTAGTGTTGGCCTTTGCTGGGCAGGGTCAGTGTGTCTTCTGTCCCATTGTTCCCACCAGCTCAAGGCCCCTTCCCTTTCAATTCTAGGGCAGGGTGCTGAATGGAGATGGAGCCATCCTCTGAAAAGGGCAAGGTGGGCTCCACCAGTGGTGGGGCCTATGGTAGGACTGTGAAGTGTGGCCCTGTGGCAGGGGGCAGTTTTCCTGTTCCCTAGTGGCTGTTTCTTGCTGGCATTGAATGGCAGGATCCTTCAGACTTTCTTGGCTTGTGGAGGATTTCACCCCAGCTTCATCTCTCAGTTCCCATTTCATCAGAACCAGTGGAGGAAGCAGAAAAAGAAGAGCTTAGGGTACAGCTGAAGCGGCACCATCCTTCCAGTCCTCTTCCTGGCAGTAAGACATCCAAGCGACCAAAGATCAAGGTGTCCCTTATCTCACAAGGGGACTCGTCGGGAGGACCTTGTGCTGCTCCACAAGCAGGAGCCCCAGAAGGTGAGTCTCTCATGGCCTGCTTAGTGAAAGCTGACCAGCTCTTGCAGGCACACACCATGCCTTTCTTGGAGGCTGTTTGCAGGGCTGATGGCTGAGCATTATTATTTTTTTATGTTTGTTTGTTTGTTTGTTTGTTTATTTATTTGTGGTACTAGAGGTTGAACCCAGGGCCTCGCGCTTGCATGCTTTGCAAGTACTGGACCATTGAGCTGCACCCTCAGCCCATTTTTTTATTTTTTGAGACAGGGTCTCACTAAATCACACAGACTACCTCTGGTCTCAAACTTGTGATCCTCCTGCTTCTGCCTCCCGCGTCACTGGGATTATAGGGTTGCGCCACCACGCCCTGTGACAGCTGAGCTTTTGCTTAGTGTGAGAGGTGCCTGGAGCAGAGAAGGCCCAAGGTTGCATGTGCTGGAAAAATGGGTGGTGAACTTGTCTGAGTGAGGACCAGGGAGGCAAAGTATAAGAGAATCTGTGGGGCCATTCACAGCACCATATATTTTGTTCCTTTTTTGGTTTCAATGAAAGTAAGATACTCTAGAAAGTTTAGAAAATGGAAAGAAAAACTAATTCCAACTCTCCTTTTTCTAACATAGTCTTTTATCATCTTCTAATCTTGGCCCGTGATATCTTACAGTTAGCCTGGGTTGTAGAACTCAGACAGGTAGAGGCCAAATAGGGCTGACTGATGGCATTGGGGTTTCTGTTTTGTAGCTGCAGGAGGGAAGCCCATCACCATGACACTGGGGCAAGCATCAGCAGGGGCCAAGGAGCTCACCGGACTTCTCACCACAGCCAAGTGAGTCTGCTCCTTGGTCTGTCTCTGGCCCCTTCTTTCCCTTCACTCCTTTTGTGGTTCATGTAGTGCTTTGGGAAGATGGTAGATTATAGGGTCTATCACTTAGGAGAATGTGACTTCTTTTTGATTGGGACCTTAGTCTTTCATTGGATGAACTCAGAGTTCATTTTTACTTAGAGATTTGGCTTTGCTGTAAGACCTGGGTACTTCAGGCCTGACTTTTAGGAAGATAGAGATGGGGTTCAGAAGATAGAATGCTTTGGGTCCAGTGTCGAAAGCCTTGCAGGGCCCCTGCTGAGCCCTCCCTATTTTGCTAGGGTCTGCTGCCCACTGACCTTTAGATGCTGGAGCTCCTTTCTTTGTTTCCAGGTCAAATTCTTCTGAAGGTGGAGTCACAGCCAGCCCAGCCCCCTCAGTGGCTTCCCACAGCAGCACACCCAGTGCCCTGCACACACTTCAGAGCCGCTTGGTGCCTACATCTCCTGGCAACTCCCTCCCAGGTCTCTTGTATTCCATTCTCCCCCCATCTAATCAAAGTCTTTTTGGTCGGCTGTTGGAGGGTGGTCTTAGACAAACATCTCTGGAGCTGGGTGTGCCTCTGGGCCTCATGGTGGCCCCAGAGACTGACAGGAAGCTGGAATGAGGGTGGGTAGGGGGGATTTCTTGGCCTTAGTATGTGCAGTGAGTAAATGTCCCTGTCTGCAGGGGCTGTACCCTCTACTACAAGGATGGGAAATAGCTGATTGGTGATGTATATATTGTGTTTCCTTTTGGTGTTTTAAACACATCCGACTGAATAAAACTGGAAATAGTACTATACTGGACATTAGCAAAATGAGAGATTTTTCTGCCTGTGCTTGTGTCTCACTTTTTCTGACCCTGCACTGCATGGAAAGGCTAGTTGCCTAAGCCCATAGGGCATTGCAGATGTCCCTCTCCTTCAAGAAGACCTACTTTGCTTTGACGATTCTGGACTGTGTGTAAGCTGAAGTGTAGGTCACATGTCCAGAATCCATTTGGCTTAAAAAGTTCCTCCGATTACCTGGAAATAAAAGAGGGAATTTAGATTTCTGAAAAGTGGGATTCAAGCTCTCTTTGATTTTCCTAACACTGTCCATGATGCAGGATTGATAGTTTGGAGGAGGTTGGGATGTGCAGAGCGAATCCAAGGCAGTGTCTAGTGTAACACTTTTGATCACATGGCTCCCTCTGTGTGCGTGCCAGGGGAAACCTGGTATCCTTCTGAGGGCAGGGGACTCTCCAAGGGCAAAGGTCTTGGGTTGAGTTTACTTGTTGGGGATAGTACATTGTGTGACTGCTTGTGGATTATGTGTAAGTGATTGACCTATGCTGATACCGCCCATGTCTTCTTTTAGGGGCAACGTCAGCCAGCAGCCTCCTCCAGGGCCTGAGCTTTAGCTTGCAGGATATCAGCAGCAAAACCTCTGGCATCCCAGCAAATGTCTCCCCTGGGCCAGCCCCACAGGTACACATCTGCCTTCCACTGGGCTGGGCAGGAGCAGGGAGGAGGACTCCTCAGCTTACTTGGATTTGGCAAGAAGACTGGGTCTGGAGTCAGTGGGTCAAGGACAAACAGTCTTCTAATTACACAGCCAGGGAGCTACCAAAGTTGAGGTCCATCACTTACTGTGTAGCCTGAGGCAAGTTTCTTTACCTCTCTGTCTTGTTTCCTTACCTGCAAATTGGAGTAATAACACTAGCTCCTTCATAGAGTTGTTGTGAGAATTAAAGAAGACAATATATGCAAAATGCCTGGAAGAGTACTTTGCATGTGATGGGCATCCAATATGTGTTAGCCTTAAATATATGTTGTGTGCCCTCTAAGATCAAATGTTGGTATTGGGAGGCAGCTTCTGATCACCTGGGCTTGTGTGTCCAACAGGCCACCAGTGTGAAGTTGCCCACCCCCATGCAGAGCCTGGGTGCCATCACCACAGGCACCAGCACCATTGTCCGTACCATTCCTGTGGCCACCACTCTCTCCTCCTTGGGTGCCACTCCTGGTGGGAAGCCCACAGCCATCCACCAGCTGCTGACCAATGGGGGCCTCGCTAAGTTGGCAAGCAGCCTCCCTGGCCTGGCTCAGATCTCTAACCAAGCATCAGGTGAGTCTCATTAGAACTGTGAGGGTTCCCAGACCTGGGATCTTCCCCAGCACCTTCCCATCTTATGTGAATAAGGTCCGAACCCATCCTCACAGGGTCCTGACATTGACCCTTGGATTCAACTGTGTGGACCCATCCCCCAGAGAGGTCGAGAGAACACAGGCTCTTTCCTGTTGCCTTTCAGACTGACTATAGGGCATAGAGGGCCTAGCTGGGGAGGTGGTCAAGGGGTTATGTATGCAGGGAAGAAACTCTCCAGGAAAGGAAAGCCTCAGCAGAAGGTGGAGGTTATGATTGAAACCTCCCTTTCCCTCCTCTCTCTGGGTCTCAGGCTTGAAGGTCCCCACCACCATTACTCTGACACTCCGTGGCCAGCCCAGCCGAATCACCACGCTGAGCCCCATGGGCTCAGGAGCAGCCCCATCTGAGGAGCCCACCTCCCAGATGCTGCCCTCCAGCTCACAGGTGAGTCTGCCTGGAAAGACCAAGGCCACAGGTGCCAATAGTGGGAAGTTTGGGGCCAGCCAACTAGCTGACCATAGGTGTTGCCACTGCACTGGACTTACAGGCAGACCAGATTCATCCAAATCCAGACTTACGGGTTTGTAGCTTTGTCGCTTTGAGCAAGTCATGAACCTCTTTGAGTCTCCTTTTCTGCAACACTTCCTGACTGTTGTAAGGATTAAATATGTAAATATTTGAGCGTAGCAGTTGTTAGTTTGTAATGTTTCTGTGTAGTTTCTTCTTCCCTTTCTCCTGCCACTCTTGGTTTCATCATTCAGAGGTTGTGAGTAGAGGCTACTTGACAAGTAGTTTCTCTTTGACAAGGAACTTTCCAGTGCTGTTTTTTTTCAGACCTTGACATTCATTGCTATCTTTTTAGGGAGCAGTTAGGTTTTTATAGTTGTTACAGGAAGTCACAGTAAGTTCCTCTTAGCTAATCTGATTTCCATTTTGACTTTTTTTTATTTTTTATTTATTTATTTTTTTGTGGTACTGGGGTTTGAACCCAGGGCCTCGCACTTGCATGCTGTGCAAGTGCTGGACCACTGAGCTGCACCCTCAGCCCTTTTTTTTTTTTTTTTTTTTTTTTTTTTTTTTTTTTTTTTTTTTTTTTTTTTTTTTTTTTTTTTTTTTTTTTTTTTTTTTTTTTTTTTTTTTTTTTTTTTTTTTTTTTTTTTTTTTTTTTTTTTTTTTTTTTTTTTTTTTTTTTTTTTTTTTTTTTTTTTTTTTTTTTTTTTTTT